>JADBJO010011727.1:40000-42500 GCA_016801955.1 Conus betulinus | reverse complement strand
GTGCGTGCGTGTATCCCAGCGTGCGTGCGTGCGTGCGTTCGTGTGTGTGTGTGTGTGTGTGTGTGTGTGTGTGTGTGTGTGTGTGTGTGTGTGTGTGTGTGTGTGTGTGTGTGTGCGCGTGCGCGTGCGCGTGTGTGTGTGTGTGTGTGTGTGTGTGTGTGTGTGTGTGTGTGTGTGTGTGTGTGTGTGTGTGTGTGTGTGTGTGTGTGTGTGTTGTGTGTGTGTGTCTGTGTCTGTGTCTGTGTCTGTGTGTGTGTGTGTGTGTGTGTGTGTGTGTGTGTGTGTGTGTGTGTGTGTGTGTGTGTGTGTGTGTGTGTGTGTGTGTGTGTGTGTGTGTGTGTGTGTGTGTTGAGCCATAATCTTCAGCCTTCTGATTTGGTTTTTGGTTTAGAGTCTGTAATGCTGGACGAATGTATCGAAGGCCTGAATTGGTTCATTCCCAGCGAATCGATCCCTTTTCAAATACAAAGTGTGAAATGGTTCATTCCAAGCGAATCGATCCCTATTCAAATACAGACTGTGAACTGGTTCATTCTAAGGGAATCGATCCCTATTCAAATACAAAGTGTGAACTGGTTCATTCCAAGCGAATCGATCCCTATTCAAATACAAAGTGTGAACTGGTTCATTCCAAGCGAATCGATCCCTATTCAAATACAAAGTGTGAACTGGTTCATTCCAAGCGAATCGATCCCTATCCAAATACAAACTATGAACTGATACATTCTAAGCGAATCGATCTCTATTCAAATACAAACTGTGAACTGGGTTCATTCCAAGCGAATCGATCCCTATTCAAATACAAAGTGCAACGCTTTAAACTGGAGCTTGTGGTCCTGTGTGAGAGTGTCAGGGCACACTCCTTAGGCCTACCTTGTTTCCTCAAGGTGGCGTGCGTCTGGTTGATGGCTGAAGAACAAGAGACAACACACAAGTAGTGTGACTCTTGTCTCCGACGAGAAAACAATACACGCCCGTGACTCCACAGGAATGCTGCGTACGACGCTGAATCGCCTAGCAGGCAGGTATGACAGCACAGAGCACACGGGACAAACGACGAGACACATGGACGCTAGGAGGATGGATCAGTGGGAGGTCTGTAGATGTGTGGCTTTCTGTCGCTACACCTTTCCACCTCATCGCCCCCACCCCGCCAGTGTAGTCAGGGACGGATGGCGCGGCTGAGATGCTTGGAGGTAGAGGGTTGGAGAGGGTTGGTGGGTGGGTGGGTGGGGGGGGGGGGGGTAGGGAGGCATGGGGGCTTTCATTTTCTGAGTGGAAGCACAAACTTCACTTTCAACGCGTCTTCCGGTGTCGTCTTCAAGTACCAACAGCAAATGTTTGTTTGCTAGTTATCCATCCGACGACAAGGATGGAGTGAATCATCATGATCTTAGTTATCCCTCAGACGACGAGGATGGAGTGACTCATCATGATCTTAGTTATCCCTCAGACGACAAGGATGGAGTGACTCATCATGATCTTAGTTATCCCTCAGACGACAGGATGGAGTGAATCATCATGATCTTAGTTATCCCTCAGACGACAAGGATGGAGTGAATCATCATGATCTTAGATATCCCTCAGACGACTAGGATGGAGTGAATCAATCTAATCTGACTATGACTCCGTGTGTGACTGACAGACTGGCAAGGTTATCCAACTGCAGGACTGTGGTTGAGGAGAAATGATGCAATCTAACCGTGACTTTTTTTTTTTTTAACAATGGTCACTTAACTTAGACATGGCTTTGTGTCCAGATCCGGCAGTAGGAGTTCTCTTTTTTCTTCTTTGTTTCCTAATTAATTGCTTTAAAGAATATTAATAAATGATAAAAAAAGAAACCACTCTGTGTGTGTGTGTGTGTGTGTGTGTGTGTGTGTGTGTGTGTGTGTGTGTGTGTGTGTGTGTGTGTGTGTGTGTGTGTGTGTGTGTGTGAAACTAGCGCATATTCATATCTTTATTTTCACTTTGAACAGAGTTGTGTGACTCTATCATTTAGAGTCCATTGAACTTTCCTTTTGGGACGCCCTTTCCTATCGAGTGACGAGCTGTCATTTGCCAAACTTGTCGACTCCTACCCAGAACTATCGAAGGCACCGACCATCGACTAGAAGGGGGTAGGGGTGGAGGTGGGGGGTGGGGGCAACTTTGACGAACTCCCTGCTGTCTTTCAGAAAGAAAGAAAGGAGATGCAAGGTCATGTGATATCCGGTTCCTGGCCATGTTGGTCCATTGCATTGATAGTACAGTGCACTTTTTCTTTTCCTCTGCCGTCTCTGTCTCTGCCTCACACTGTCTGTCTGTCTGTCTGTCTGTCTGTCTGTCTGTCTGTCTGTCTGTCTCTCTCTCTCTCTCTCTCTCTCTCTCTCTCTCTCTCTCTCTCTCTCTCTCTCTCTCTGCTTAAACGCCGTTTTCTCCATATTTCTCGTGCAATTGTATTTTCGGAGTCATTAGAAGAAAAAAACTATAGCAACACAACGGCATGCATTTCTAAAAC
>JADBJO010011727.1:22500-32500 GCA_016801955.1 Conus betulinus | reverse complement strand
GCTACTTCGTCGTCACCAATGGAGCTGTTTTCGTCATCAGTTAGGTCATCCTGAATTATTCTTAAAGCTTCTGCTGCTGTGTACCTTAGTGGTCTTGTTCTGTTGTCCATGGTTTACTGTAACACAGTGTGAAACATTTAGTAGATGAGAAAAGTTTGATAAAATTGAAGACAATAACGTCATATGACATATCTTTCTTGCTGGGGTTCATTTGGACCCCAAAGAAATGTTCACTACAAATGTAAAAATGCGTGTAAAGTTGAAAGAGACATAGATTGACAAATTCGTGGCACGAAACTTTTTTCTTACGAAAATCTCCAAAACGGCACGTACAAATATGTTGCTGGGGTCCAAACGGACCCCATTTGGTCACTTGAGGGTTAAAACATAAACGTCGTTCAGGAAAAGAATATCCGCCAAGTTCTCCCAACTTTCGACTCGCTAACGGAGTCTCTTCACACAGGGGAAAAGAAACCACACAACAACAGGTTAATCATTAAAGTCTTTTCACCTCAAATTCTTTCAGGTTTTTTTTTTTATCTGTTCTCGACTTGCTTCATTATTCCCAGCAGGCAGCCCCATCATAGCTTAATGTGGCTTGTGTGTGCGACTGGTGTATGTAAAGGGCGCACTCATGTACAAACACGTGCACATATTTTGGTCTTTTGATAACATGATTCGGTGTCTCCTTGGTCACGTGGGTAAAGCAACAGTCTCCTGATTCAGGGATCCTGGTTTCAGTCCCTGCTTTGGACAGACAAGTCAGAGATCTGATCAATTTCAGCACTCTTCCCACCTTTTATTTGTAGTTCATTTTTTATTATTATTTTTTTCCATTAGCATTTTCATCCTAGTTAGTGTTGTGCCCATCACAGTAAGTTTGGGATTCACCACAAATCATCATCATCATCATCATCATCATCACCACCACCACCACCACCACCATCACCATCACCATCACCATCATCGCCATCATCATCATCATCATCATCATCATCATCATCATCACCACTGTCATCACCACCAGCACCACTATCATCATCATCATCATCATCATCATCATTATTATCATCATCACCATCACCATCATCATCACTATATATCATCACCACCACCACCACTATCATCATCATCATCATCATCATCATCATCATCTCAGTCATCATCAATCTCCTCCTCCTCCTCCTCCTCATTACCATCATCATCGTCGTCGTCGTCGTAGTCGTTGTTGCTGCTCTTGTTGCTGTTGCTGTTATTGTTGGTGTTGTTGTTATTGGGTTTTGTTGTTGTTGATGTTGTTCTTGATGTTTCAGATAATAATAACTATGTTATCGGCTGAATCTTTTTTTTTTTTCCCTGCAAATAATCACACACACACACACACACACACACACACACACACACACACACACACACACACACACATGTATACTCCTGCAAACAAACACACACAATGGTAACGATGGCGCGGAAAATGTAAGGCAGGCAGGTGCCCAAAGTCTGACCAACGTGTTGGGTTAACGCACAAGTCAGTCATCTGATAAGTCGTTTCCATGAAAGCCTCGCCTGAGATCCTTCCATCTTAGTTATTTTGTCATGTATCGATCGGCTGTAGATGCTAGGAAGTGTGGTAGGGAAACTTAGCAGATGTGGTATAGCGTACATGAAGTACAGCCCGCATGCAGCGTCACCTCCGTCATGACACTGACAAGGAAAGTCACGTCTTTGATACGGTGTTTAAAACTGACATACATTTCTGTGAACACTTGCATTGTAAAAAAAAAACAAAAACAAAACAAACAAACACAAAAAACAAAAAAAAAAAAACAAAAATAAAAATCTTGAAACGGTGTGTGTGTGTGTGTGTGTGTGTGTGTGTGTGTGTGTGTGGTGTGTGTGTGTGTGTGTGTGATCTTTTTGTTTCATTTTATTTTAGTATTTTATTTTCAGCTTTTTTTTTTTTTTATATATTTCATTCTATTTCCCTTTTATTCCATTTCATTTGATTCATTTCGTATTGTATTTACTTGTTTCTTTTTATATAGTAATGTTTGATTAATTCTATTCTATTCTGTGTCTTTATTTTCCTTCAGCGAAGTACAAGATGATTGGAATGGTACAGTGGTGGAGGTCACTGGTTCTCAATGTCACGTGCTGTTTGCCGCAGTCCTCAAATCATGCCCACCTGGACCACCAACAACCTACCCACCATACGCTGCTAACTGTCATTACCTGCGCCCTTCGGAGGGAGAGCTCACTCACGCCGGCTTCGCGACTAAACAATTATTGTCGTCAGCAGGGGCCTTAGTAGGTGGTGTCCTGCGTATGTTGGATCAGAACAGGCGCCACTGAACACCACCGAAGTGACTCGGCAGCAGTGCAGTGTCTCCTCTGGTGGGTTGCCTCTTGACGACTTGACATTGACTGCTCCCTGTGAATTGCCGGTGCCGGGGCTGTGTTGGGCTTACTGGGCTGTGGGTGTGGACGGGGTGTCGGAATGAGCGGCGTGGGTGCAATGCCACTGAGGTGGCACAGAAGATGGGACACACACACACACACACACACACACACACACACACACACACCTGCCATCACCTGAAACCTTCACTGTTCATAACCAGCTTTGGAACTGACAGCCATATCAGCCCTGCCTCCAAAACTACTAGCTGACAGCTATTTTGACGTGCAAAACGGACAGGGGTTCGCTTTAGTTGACAGCTGGCTAAGTATTAGTCGTTCAACAGGCAGACTGCCTCAACTGCTTGCCATGCAGATGGGCCCTGTGCTACACCAGGCACTCAACGTCGCTGTGGTTGACCCCCCCTCGTCTAGTAACAGCATCCACCGGTTCACCATGTCAAGTCCTGGATTTATTTCCTTCGTCTCTTGTTTCTGAGCCATGTTTCGTTGATGTCGCAAACGCATGCGCGCGCGCGCGCACACACACACGCACGCACGCACGCACGCACGCACACACACACACACGCACGCACTCGCTCTCTCTCTCTCTCTCTCTCACACACACACACACACACACACACACACACACACACACATAGAGAGAGAGAGAGAGAGAGAGAGAGAGAGAGAGAGAGAGAGAGAGATTCGGTTCGTTCATTCACACATAAGGCTTGGCTCTTTATGAAGAGGTACAGGTATACATTATGGAAAAAAAAAAAAAAAAAAAAAAAAAACCGAAATGAAAACTACAGACGTGATCAGATTGTAGAGTTTTGTACACATACAGCACCTTCCTTTCAACAATCATGAAGAATACTGAGTGCATCATTTATATTACGATCAATTAAATTCATCGCCTTTTTCAATGTTTGAATGGGATCCGTTGTTACGTAATTTACTGTGGAGCTGATCAGCTCGGTTATCATTCCATTCATTTCTATGAAAGCAGGGTTTCCCTGGTTGTTGACAAAGCTTTGTTTTCACAAGGGAACACGACGTTTCCCTGTCTGTGACAAAGCATTATTTTCACAACTTTCCCTGTTTGTTGACAAAGCATTATTTTCACAAGTTACCCTGTTTGTTGACAAAGCATTATTTTCACAAGTTACCCTGTTTGTTGACAAAGCATTATTTTCACAAGTTTCCTTGTTTGTTGACAAGTCAAACCATTTTTGTTGACAGGGTAACATTTTCACGTTTCCCTGTTTGTCGGCAAAGCATTATTTTCACAAGTTTCCCTGTTTGTTGTCAAAGCATTATTTTCATAAGGGAACACGACGTTTCCCTGTTTGTTGACAAAGCATTATTTTCACAAGTTACCCTGTTTGTTGACAAAGCATTATTTTCACAGGGGAACACGGCGTTTCCCTGTTTGTTGTCAAAGCAGTATTTTCAGAACTTTTCCCTGTTTGTTGACAAAGAATATTTTCACAAGTTTCCTGTTTGTTGACAAAGCATTATTTTCACAAGGAAACACGACGTTTCCCTGTCTGTTTGACAAAGCATTATTTTCACAAGTTTCCCTGTTTGTTGGACAAAGCATTATTTTCACAAGTTTCCCTGTTTGTTGCAAGCATTATTTTCACAAGTTTCCCTGTTTGTTGTCAAAGCATTATTTTCACAAGTTTCCCTGTTTGTTAGCATTACTTTTACATGGAAACATGTGATGTGCTGCAGGTAAACGACCAGAGTCAATGTGCACAAAAAAATGTGTAGTTTACATACGTCAGAAGCAATATAAAAAAAAAGTTCGTTTGAAAATATCAAATAATCATTGGACACTGCAACCAGTAACTAAAATACATGGATAGCAACCGTCAAGGTTGCCTCACATACGCCATTTAGAATATTCAATTCTAATGCGGTGCATACAGTTAATGAGGGACCACCTGGTAGAGGTAAGAAAACTCTACTGTATATTGACAATGTCTTCAACAAAACAATTTTTTGGAAATGTTTTAGGTTCCACTATTTAAATCATCGTTTAATATAACATATGCATTATACGATAATGGACAGCTGGGCAGGCACTCTTCAAGCGAAAAAAAATTTTTTCGCTATCCACATTAAAATAAACATAAAGGGGGAACCAGCCGGCACACATACAAAACGAAAATGCAGAACATCTTCATTAATCAAAACTTCTTTTTTTTTTTTTTTAAATCAAGCAAAACTTCACAAAAATTAAAGTGATGTGTTTTAAATGCCGTAACAAAGGGACACAATCGTTTTTCATTAGGCAGATCACCCTCCTGATTGTCTGTCATGTTTTGAAAATGTCACAGCGGAAATGTTTTTTTTTTTGGTGGTAGTTCTACAAGCCATGCTTTTTATGAATCCTGCTAGTGATTTTGTCATGCAGTTCAGCCTGGATACTGCCTCGCGGTGAAGAGTAACCAGGTGTGTCATTGTCACGGGTGACAGGCGATTATAACGGTGCAGATGTAAGGTGGGCCTCTCTTTCTCTGACAGACAGATACCACAAGTTGGACGGCAGTCGCTCCATCTGTTCTCCTTATGACAATCATGGGCTTCCAGGAAATGCTTCTTCCCCTCGATGACCAGATGATCAAAAACTGCAGTCACTCTTTCCCCTTCTGACTTTACCTGTTTTTAACCATAGGGGCAGATTTTGTTGGATGTCTCTGACATGGAAAGAAAAAAATCAATCTTCCCCAACAAAATCGTTGCTATCTTACAGTTTTCCTTTTTTCCTTAAGAATGTTTACGTTGTGTCTGTAACAAGAACAACCAACAGTGTGATTGGGGAGTCTGGTTTGTGTTTCAGACTACAGACACGGTCAGTCTACCATGAGGGCAGCCTGCACGTTTCCCTCTGATCGTTCATTGGTCGCATTCTGATCTGTCTTAATGCCATAGACAATGAGGTTACTGCTGACAGAACAGCAATCCAAGTGGTCAGATTTCCGTTCAAGCTGTTACACCTTTTCCCCCAAGAGATCACCATTTTGCTTTGTAAAAATTTATTTTTCCCCCAAGGACCCCACTTCCTCTCTCAAATACTCCTACTCTCAAATTACACACAAACGAACGTAAAACAGAAAACGTAACTTGTAGTGCCTTTATACTATTTTCCATGTCACGTAGTCACAGAATTCCCTTGTAGTGCCTTTGTACTATTTTCCTTGTCACGTAGTCACACAGAATTCCCCAGTAGTGCCTTTACACAATTTTCCATGTCACGTAGTCACAGAATTCACTTGTAGTGCCTTTGTACTATTTTCCATGTCACGTATTCACAGAATTCCCTTGTAGGGCCTTAAAACTATTTTTCCATGTCACGTATTCACAGAATTCCCTTGTAGGGCCTTAAAACTATTTTTCCATGTCACGTAGTCGCAGAATTCCCTTGTAAGGCCTGTACGCTATTTTCCATGTCACGTATTCACAGAATTCCCTTGTAGGGCCTTAAAACTTTTTTTCCCATGTCACGTAGTCACAGAATTCCCTTGTAGGGCCTTAAAACTATTTTTCCATGTCACGTAGTGTGCAGAATTCCCTTGTAAGGCCTTTACGCTATTTTCCATGTCACGTATTCACAGAATTCCCTTGTAGGGCCTTAAAACTATTTTTCCATGTCACGTAGTCACAGAATTCCCTTGTAGGGCATTTACACTATTTCCCATGTCACGTAGTCGCAGAATTCATGGACTGCATGGACGGCACGATGTCCAGAATGTCTGCCGGCGTTAGTGACTGAGGAGATAAAGAAGAGACAGAGACAGGCTGATGCAGAGGGATACAGAGTGAAGGAAACAGAGGGTGTGTATGCACGTGTGCTGGGTTCCTTTCCAAAGATTCGTGCATGTACATGAAAATGTGTTGTCACGTGTAAACTTCTGTCAACTGGTGTAGGTGAGAGTTGTTGACCTTTCATCTAATGAATTAGAGTAGTCTAGGTGTGACGTAGAAAGCGGTAGTAGTTATTTTGGGAAGAAAAAGCTAAGTCTCATCTATCAATGTCACAGGCACCGCACACGTCTCTACACATCTCTTTGTGTGATGTCTTTTCAGATTTAAAGCTTGCCTTCAATGTTGTTTTCTCTTTCATTTGTAGTCCAGTTAAGCATTTACTTTAAGATCATTTGCAAGTATGCTGTAGGGATGTTTAGAGGGACATATATATATATATATATATATATATATATATATATATATATATATATATATGCACTTACATAACCACATTATGCATACACGTACATAGTCACAGACATGTATGAATCTCTCTCTCTCTCTCTCTCTTCGTCTAATATCACCTATGTGAAAAGACGTAAAAAAAAGGAAGTACCGCTACACGTCTCTCACGTTGTCCACCCTGGCAGGCGACGAAGGCTTGGGAATGGACTAACGAAGGAGGAAACCACTCGGGAAGCCACTTTTCAGCAGAAGCTGAAGGGCAACAACTCGCATTGTGCTCTGAAACTTACGTCACGTCTCATCTCTCGTCCCTGTGAAATCAACTCAACGGACACAGTGAGTGCGGCAGACGACGACGGGGACAAGGCCACCCGGCAGACCGTTCTGCATCAAAGGCGTGTCGGTACACCTTGGACGACAGCAAACTACAGCAGGGCTGTCAACTTCAGTTCAGAGCTCCGGCCGGGAAAATCATGAATAGATAGAAGTGTGTGGCTGTATGTATCTAACAATGCACATTCTACAGTACGACTACGGAGCATATCTTTATCGAACGAATTTCTCTCTGTTTTGTGAACGTTACGTCTCAGGGTCTAGTTGTTTCCACTGGTATAGCTGGACCAATGATGTCGTTGTGGGATTTTTCTTGACACGGAGTTCGCCATCAATAAAGGTTTGACGTTGGTTCAGTCTGCAGCAGACAGGTCAGGCGCACCATCTCTGGAAATCTCCTTTCCAGTTCCATCTGCAGGTAAGTGGACAGACTTCCAGTGTCAACATATAAGGGTCGTGTGTGTGTGTGTGTGGGGGGGGGGGGGGTATGAATGTAGGTGTGTATGTGTGTACATGGTACTTCGAATGATACTGTAAACCGAGGTTGCATGTGTGAACTCACGCATAAATATTGCACACACGTAAAATCCCATCACAACCTTCGGATGAGAAGGCCAGTTTGGCTGTTGGTACGGATGGCACGTTACACATAGCATGCACTCTATGTGAACAATCGAAAAAAAAAATGAGAGTTGTTAAATTGAATGAACGATGTAGACTGAATGACACGGGAAACGACTGAATGAAGCGGCAGTAGGCAGCTCTTCAGTCGGCTCTACCCGGGTAGGCAGCCCATTTTGTAAACCAGAACACGGTTTACAAACGTTCAGAGCTTGGTCTCTAGCCGGGACAGGGCACTGTATAACTACTCTTGATAATAATTCGAACCATGTAAGAACAATTTAACACATTTTGAACGCGTCAGTCACGAGGAAAGAAATAACTATAATGAAAAAAGCTCAACCCAACTACCTGAAACACTCAGAGCATCAATTCATGGCTACAGACCATGAAGGAAGCTCGAGATGATTTGTCTTCATTTTTAACTGACATCTGTGTACCACCTAAACAGAAAAAATGCGTTTATTTCCTTTTAGATCTTCTTCACGAAATGCTCTTAAACAATGGTCACATGGACATGTTGTTCCTCAGGATACATACAGCCGCCTCACAGCATGGACTTCCACATCAGTACATGCAGAACGATCACTCCACCACAGGTCACGTGATCTTTGTAAGCCTGATCAGGCGCAGGGAGGATGAGACAAGGTGGCCTTTCGAAATCTTCGCTTCAGAATGTGGGGAGGAAAGAACCATGCTGAAGACAGCATGGGGTAATCACTTCCCCTTGCTCTTTCCAGACTGGCTCGTGTCTTCTACTACCGACCACAGTGTGACAGCTAATCACCAGAGCCTGCTCTCCCCATGTCAGTATCCCAGTCCTGCAGCCGAGGCGAATGCCTTGGTGAAGTCAGCTTGGTGTTCTCCTTTCACGCAACGTTTCCAAACCGCGAAAGGTCACGTGGAACCAGTGGAACTGTTCCGCGTCTGTGTGGCCGCAGCTGTACAGACATTTCCCCTGCAATCTCCAGGCTGAGTGTGCGGGTTTTGGAGGAAGAGGCTCGATGCCCCTTCATCTGCCAAGGGCGTGAGCCAACTGTGTGAGTGACCGTTTCAATTCTGTTTAGGACGTTAGTTGTTTTCGAAGCTTGGAACGGTAGGTGGTTTGGAGCCATGCTGGGGATGATTGTGTTGAAAACAACCCATCATAGCCACGCCTATTAGAATCAATGCAGACGTCACCATGAGAGCTGAGATATGAAGGGCCACATCATTGAACTGACATTTTTTTTTTTAAACAGAAATCGACAAGAATTAATAGATGATCTTCACGAAATGATCTTACGGAATTCCATTTTGATCTCAGATACATGCAGCCGACGGGGTTATACTTTGCGCTCAATTTCATAATATATCCTGTCGTAACCAGGCCCGAGAGATACAGACACTTGCTGTGTTGGTCGGGAAATTTGAGCAAGACTCAGAGACGCATCCAATTAATGTGGATGAAAGGACTGTATGCTGAAGACAGCGTGGGGTAATCCCTTCCCTTCCTCTTCCCAGAAGGCTCGTGTCTTCTACTACCGAACACAGTGTGACAGCTAATCACCAGAGCCTGGCTCTCCCCATGTCAGTATCCCAGTCCTGCAGCCGAGGCGAATGCCTTGGTGAAGTCAGCTTGGTGTTCTCCTTTCACCGCAACGTTTCCAAACCGCGGAAGGTCACGTGGAACCAGTGGAACTGTTCCGCGTCTGTGTGGCCGCAGCTGTACAGACATTTCCCCTGCAATCTCCAGGCTGAGTGTGCGGGTTTGGAGGAGGAGGCTCGATGCCCCTTCATCTGCCAAGGGCGTGAGCCAAACTGTGTGAGTGACCAGTTTCAATTCTGTTTAGGACGTTAGTTGTTTTAAGCTTGGAACGGCAGGTGGTCGGAGCCATGTTGGGGACGATTGTGTTGGAATGTTAGAACCATGCTGACGTCACCATGAGAGCTGGGTATGAAGGGCCACATAATTTGATATATATATGAGTCCGATCCAGCGGACAAAAGGCCTCGGAGCAGGCGACACATATAGATCTGTCTTCGTGAGGGATTGCGGTAGTTTCCTCATGCAGCTAGTGAAGGGGTTTCATATTTATGATATACATTTTCCCATTTATTCCATCTTCGATTTTTTTTTTCCCCTCTCAATTTCTAATCTTTGCCAAATCATTACTATAATGATGGAAGAATTGTTAACCTGCACTTGTTTTCCCCCACTACTTAATTGTTCAGCATTACTTTGCGCTCAATTTCATAATATATCCTGTCGTAACCCAGGCCCGAGAGATACAGACACTTGCTGTGTTGGTCGGGAAATTTGAGCAAGACTCAGAGACGCATCCAATTAATGGATGAAACTCAACTGTATTGTCCCAGTCTTCCCAGCTGAGCCCTAAGCAAACTAAACTCTTGGTAGAAGCCGGTTGAGGAAAAACACAACAAA
>JADBJO010011727.1:15000-20000 GCA_016801955.1 Conus betulinus | reverse complement strand
CAGGTCATTTACAAGAACGTGTCCTTATACAGGATGAAGACCTCTCCTTGAGGCCCAAAGCCAGACACTCAGGTTGCCGGGAAGGCGTTTCACAGGGCGAGACGCTGCTTACTGCTCGTCCTCTTCCTGAAAGGGAGAGATCCGTTCACTGGGAAGTCTTCGTGCCCTAACGCCACGGGAAGCAGTCGGTTTAATTCAGAAGCCTTCGTGTCTTAATGGCATTGGAAGCAGTCGGTTTAATTCAGAAGCCTTCGTGTCTTAATGGCATTGGAAGCAGTCAGTTTTAATTCAGAAATCTTCGTGTCCTGATGACATGGGAAGCAGTCGGTTTAATTCAAAAGTCTTCGTGTCTTAATGGCATTGGAAGCAGTCGGTTTAATTCAGAAATCTGGTGTCCTAATGGCACAGAAGCAGCCTATTTAATGTAGACGTCTTCGTGTCATAATGCCACAGGAAGCCGTCTGTTTAATTCAGAAGTCTTCGTGCCCTAATGGCATTCGAAGCCGTCTGTTTAATTCAGAAATCATCGTGTCCTGATGGCACAGGAAGAAGTCGGTTTTCATTCAGAAGTCTTCGTGTCTTAATGGCGTTGGAAGTAGTCGGATTAATTCGGAAGTCTTCGTGTCCTGATGGTATTGGAAGCAGTCAGTTTAATTCAGAAGTCTTCGTGTCCTAATGGCATTGGAAGCAGTCGTGTAAAATTTTCTAATGGCACTGGAAGCAATCAGTTTAATTCAGAAGTCTTCGTGTCCTGATGGCACTGGAAGTAGTCGGTTTAACTCAGATGTTTTCATGTCCTAATGGCATGGGAAGCAGTCTATTTAACTCAGAGGTCTTCGTGTCCTGATGGCACAGGAAGCAGTCAGTTTAATTCGGAAACAATGTGCCCTAATGTTCACGTCCATATACAATAGCTCAGTTGCTAGAACACCGCAGTCAACATCCTGGTGATCCTGGAGTTACGTGTTCGAATCTAATCCTGGCCAATCTGGTATAAGAGGATGTTTCTCCTACAGTAACGTTGGTTCAGACTCTTTTTCCCAAAAAGTCCTTTGAATAAGACTATAGACCGAGATTCCGTGTGAGAACGCGCGCATAAGATCTTGCATACACGTAAAATCCCATCACCATCTTTCGGAAGAGGAGGCCAGTGTGGATGTTGGTATGGGTGACACATCACACATAGCATGCAACCCGCGTGGAAAAAAACAGCAACAACAATAACAACAACGACGACGACAACGACAACAACAACAATAACAACAGCAACGACAACAACAGTAACAACAACAACAACGACAACAAGAACAAGAACAAGAACAACAAACAACAACAACACAACAACAACAACAACAACAAAGAATTGAAAAAAAGAGAAGGAAAAAATGGAGTGTCTGATGCTGACTGAATGACGTGGAGACGACGACATGCAAACAGCAGCTCTTCAGTCGGCTCTACCCAGGTAGGCAGCCCCCTGGATGTGTTTTTGGGCAAACATGAACGTCTTCTATTTGGAATACATGCACAGATCTACGTGTTTATTGCTGACAGGTACGCCAACACGTGGCAGTGGGGGAGTGGCGCTGTAGCCTATTACATGCATCACTCCTTCATTCAGCATCATCAGGACTGTGCGAGGGGATGTATTTATAACTTCGGTAACCAAGCGCCAACAACGTCCAGCGAAAGCTTGTGTCAACACTCAACTGCTCTATCTCAGTGAGTATGTGGTGTGTGTGTGTGTGTGTGTGTGTGTGTGTGTGTGTGTGTGTGTGTGTGTGTGTGTGTGTGTGCGTGCGTGCGTGCGTGCGTGTGTGTGTGTGTGTGTGTGTGTGTGTGTGTGTGTGTGTGTGTGTGTGTGTGTGTGTGTGTGTGTGTGTGTGTATGTGTGTGTGCATTTCCAGTGGACCATTCCAGCGACGTGGAGGTGGGGGGGGGGGGGGGGGGGGGGGGGGGGGGGGGCTGCTGCATGGGTAACAGCTTGTCCTCCATACTTACTTACCCAGGCTTTGCGCTCTGGAGAGGTCACTCCAGCTTCGCTTCGCAGCGTCGACAAAACACGGGAAGTAGCAGTCTACCGTTTATAAGTCTGCATACTCAATTGGCGTAGAGTCAGACGCCAGGGGCTGCTTCCGACGGTGGGAGAGGTCATCGCATCTCACTGGGCAGCTACCGCCCGCCTTAAGCTGGGCAGCCCCCAGCCAGTAAGGTGCTGCCCCGCCACGGTCCGTTAGCTTCACTGGGTGCCTGGGATTTAGGGTGAAACCCGACAAGCGGATCGATAACTATGCACCAGTCAACAGAAAAATGAAAACTTCCGCCCTTAAATTGGTCACGTGGAACGTAAGGACAATGACACCAGGCTTTTCTGACGATCTGCAGGAAGTAAACGATGTTCGCAAGACAGCTGTCATCGACAAAGAACTGAGCAGAATGCAGATGGACATTGTCGCCCTTCAAGAAACAAGCTCCCAGAAACAGTATCTGTGAGGGAGAGAGACTTCACCCTGTTCTGGCAGGGCAAACATCATCAGACGAGGTCAGAGAACACGGCGTGGGATTCGCAGTTAGAAGCAGATTATTGGAGTCCATAACCCCACGAGTAGAAGGAACAGAACGAATCCTGTCTCTCCGACTCCAAACATCATCGGGACCAGTCAGTCTAATTAGTGCCTACGCACCAACTTTGGCATCCACAGCAGAAGCAAAAGACAAGTTTTATGACGACCTCAGTGCTGCTATAAGGCTATAATTCCCGATAGAGAATCACTGTTCATCGCAGGCGATTTCAATGCCAGAGTAGGTGTCGATCACAACTCCTGGCCCCACCTGCTTGGGTCAGTTCGGCACTGGGAAAATGAACGAGAATGGCCAGCGCCTGCTGGAGCTCTGCTGTCATCATGGGTTGTGCGTCAGTAACACATTCTTCAACACGAAGCCTCAGCATCGAGTCTCCTGGAGACACCCTCGATCCAAACACTGGCATCAGCTCGATCTGATCCTCACCAGACGTGTCAACCTTTCCCAGCATCAAGATCACTCGCAGCTACCAGAGCGCCGATTGTGACACCGACCACTCTTTGGTGTGCAGCAAATTGAAGCTCCACGCAAAGAGACTGCACAGTACGAGAAAGGAGGGCCGGCCTCGCATCGACACCAGCAAAACACGCGATCAAAGAAAAGTGGAGAGTTCGCGCGCGTGTTGAAGGATTCTCTCCCTGGCCCACCCACTGCAAATGTCCAAGACCGATGGGAACACTTCAGAGACGCTGTCTACAACGCCGCCACGTCCACCTTTGGCAAAAAGACCAGCAAGTCAGCTGATTGGTTCGAAGCCCATTTAGAAGAAATGACACCAGTCATCGAGGCCAAGAGAAACGCCCTGACAGCATACAAAAACCATCCCAGTGAGCAGAACCTCCAGTTCTCTCCGTGCTGCTCGCAGCAAAGTCCAGCAGTGTGCCAGGCAATGCGCCAACGATTATTGGCTTCAGCTCTGCTCCCAGATTCAGATCGCAGCTGACACAGGCAACATTAAGGCGATGCGATGTATGACGGCATCAAGCAGCATTGGGCCCAACACAAAAAGAAAACTGCCCCTTTGAAATCAGCTACAGGGGAGGTGATTCAGGACAGAGAACAACAGATGGAGCGCTGGGTAGAACACTACACTGAGCTATATGCAAGGGAAAATGTAGTCACAGAAGATGCCCTGAATGCCATAGAGCGCCTACCAGAGCTGGAAGAGCTTGACAGAGAGAACCAACCATAGACGAACTCAACGAAGCCCTGGACTCTCTTGCCTCTGGCAAGGCACCAGGGAAAGACGGTATTCCCGCCGAAGTACTGAAGTGCTGTAAAGAGACACTCATCACCGAGTTGCATGAAATCCTCTGCCTCTGCTGGAGTGAAGGCGAAGTACCACAAGACATGAGGGATGCTAACGTCGTCACACTGTACAAAAAAAAAGGTGACAGAAACGATTGCAATAATTATCGTGGCATATCCCTCCTTAGTATCGTTGGGAAAGTCTTTGCACGAGTAGTACTGAAGAGGCTCCAAGTACTTGCAGAGCAAGTTTATCCTGAATCGCAGTGCGGTTTCCGTGCCAACAGATCCACTATAGATATGATCTTCTCCCTTAAACAACTTCAGGAGAAATGTAGGGAGCAAAGGCAGCCACTCTCATTGATCTCATAGATCTCACAAAGGCTTTCGATCTGGTCAGCAGGGATGGCCTCTTCAAGATCCTCCCCAAGATGGATGTCCACCCAAACTTCTCAGCATCATCAGATCCTTCCACGAAGACATGAAAGGCACTGTCGTCTTTGACGGCTCAACATCAGCTGCCCTCAACATACGGAGCGGAGTGAAAAACAGGGTTGCGTCCTGGCTCCCACCCTGTTTGGAATCTTCTTTGCTGTGATGCTGAAACACGCATTTGGTCCTGCAGCTGAAGGTATCTACTACCTCCCAACCAGGACAGACAGAGAGCTCTTCAACCTCTCCAGACTAAGAGCCAAGACTAAAGTCAAGCTGAGGTGCCTGCTGCGTGACTTCCTCTTTGCAGACGACGCAGCAGTAACCGCCACTCAGCCGAGGACCTACAGCAGCTCATGACTCGCTTCAGCGATGCCTGCCAAGACTTCGGGCTTACCATTAGCTTGAAGAAAACACAGGTCATGGGACAGGATGTTGACTCTCCCCCAGTCATCAGCATCAATGACCATGAACTGGATGTCGTCCATGACTTTGTTTATCTGGGCTCAACTATCTCAGACACACTCTCACTTGACGCAGAGCTCAACAGGCGCATCGGCAAGGCAGCTACCACCATGACCAGACTGACAAAGAAAGCATGGAACAACAGCAAGCTGACCGAGCACACAAAGATCCAGATCTACAGAGCCTGCGTCGTGAGCACCCTCCTGTATGGCAGCGAGTCTTGGACTTTGCGTGCCCGACAAGAGTGAAAGCTCAATGCTTTCCATATGCGTAGC
>JADBJO010011727.1:0-10000 GCA_016801955.1 Conus betulinus | reverse complement strand
TGCACTCTGTGCAGCAAGCTTAAGTTGGCATACAGGGGTTCTGTCTAAGTTACACTGAATGTATATGGTATTATACATCCATTCTGCTTGCTAGCACCCAGTGCTGTAGCCAGAATGGTACTCATAGACAGGTTCTCACTGTTTCATCATAAAGTGAGGGTAAGGGTCTGATGGGTTTGAGTCCAGGTGGTAAGCAAACTTAGCTTTGCTTCGGAGAGAATAGTTGTTCTCTCTCCTGTGGCTGGTGACTGCCCCACTGGTGTAGATTTTGTTGTCTGGTGTCGCCCTGGTTTCTGGCGAAGTCCCCAGCTCCTGGTTCACTGTGGTGTGCAGCGTGACCAGGATCCCAGTTCTGCGATAAAGAGAACTTGATCTGTAGATGAGAATCTGATGGCTGGCTTGTAGAGTGCACACATTTACCCTTTTCCTCTTTCTTTCAGAGAGGGTGTGAGACTCAGCCAGCAAAGTTTTCTCTATGGTAGAGTCTCTGCTATAACTATTAACCTCCACTTTTGTTTAATGGCTAAGTTAAGCTTACAAAAGGGTAGGAGACAGTAATACAATGTTACAGTTTTAGTTATACAACTCTTCCTTGTTTCATATGAATTAAATCACACTGACTTGGGCTATGCTTAGTCCAAGTACACATGTGGTGTAGACTTAAAGTCATACACTACAAATCATTCCAATAATCACCAGTATTTATAAATCAGAGTAGCAGTTTTTACCTAGCACAGGCATACTGTTTTCCTGATCAAAATTAATCATTGAATTATTATCTTAACAGACAGAGTTGCATACTGACAAAAGTCAGGGTGAACACAAAGAGCAGTGGTCAGATTGTTAACAAAGAATCAAACCACTGGGAGAGAGCTTTGCCCTATGATGGCAAGCAAACTACTACACAAAATAATCATTCATCAGTTTGATAAATGCTGCTAAGCATTTGTACAAAGTTACAATGTTAACACACACAGCATACATAAAATCAATACATAGATTCAAAAATGTAAAACAGAGTTCCAACTCACTTTTCCTGGGAATGAAAGGGAATGACTTGAGATCAAGGAGTTACCAAGAGTTTTCCTAGGCCTCTTTGTCCCTTTGTCTTCTCTGCTGCTCTTGTCTACAGGCAGTCCTGAGGGGTCAGTGAAGCTGTGCCTGTGTGTGCCTAGTATATGAATCTTCTCGCTTGCCGAATCAAATTGAGACAACCTGTCATTTACCAATCAGGGGTGAGAGGGGGAGGGATTTAGTCTTGTAACCAATCACCTCGGAAATTGTTTGAACCTAATCGGCACGGGATAATTTATGCATCCGTATAGGTGGCCATGAGCGCCAGTTAATATATGCGTCTGCATAGGTGTTCGCAAGCACATGTAGGTGTCTGCGAGCATGGGGATCGTGGGGTGTTGCCTTTGCATCAATTACAGGGACACATGGTTCAGGTGGAGGGGGGGGGGGGGGGGTTGGTGGTGGTGGAGGAGCGTGGGTGGAGCGCTGCAACCTGCCTTTGTGTCATGGGGGGGGGGGGGGGGGGAGAGACGGGCTATTGTTAGAACGCACATCCCACGCTGCGTTGTATCACACAGCATGGGGGGAGGAGGGGTTGAGAGGGGGGGGGGGCAGGGAGGTAGGCTGATAAGAACGAAGGCGGCACGCATTTCCCGTGACGCAATTTTTTCCTGTGTCATAGATCGTGTCAGTCGGGCCTTTCACACCGTTCTAAGCAAGAAAGGGGGGGGGGGGGGGGGGAAGAGGGGAGAGTGGGCATAGATTTGAAATCTATTTCTTTTTGGTTTGGTGTTTTAGTGGAGACTGATTGGATGGTGTTGTCAAGCGTCACGTCACATAGGCCCCCCGAAAAAAGATTCTCTCTCTCGAGAGAAGCTCCTGCTTGACAATCCATTCCGATCGTGGTCCATTATGCTTTTTTGGCACAAGCTCTGGAGTCACTAAGACACCGATGGAGCTTCGGAATACATTTTTGGGCTCCTGTTGGTCTGTGTCTGGGATTGTCAGGCTGGCCTGGGGACAAATCACCCTCTTAGCTGGATGACCAGTGTTGGCACAGGGGGCAGGAGTCGACATATTTCTTTATGTCCTCTGCCATCCCTGGCCAATAGTACTGCTTCATCACCCATTGCACTGTCTGCCCTACATTGATATGTCCTGGCGAACACAGAGTGTATGTCCCACTTCCATCACTCGGGTCCGGTGTGGCGCCGGGACCACAAGTGTGAATGATCTTTATTAAGCCTACGATACAAAAGACCATTCCGCCTAAAGAATTCACCCTTGCGAGTGGGGTGACGGGTGTGGCGCTGCCTCTGGAAGCATGCAGCTAATGTTGGGTCAGCTCGCTGAGCTGCTTTCATCTCCTTTTTAGGAGGTTTGAATTGCTTTGGGGTCTTCACCTGCAGTGTGGATACAATGACAGGTTCAGATGGGTTCCCGAGTGTGACATAATGGCCTCCAAGTAGGAGATCATGGATCGGATTGTCCATGACGGCTGCCTTGATCTGTCCCTTGACATACCTACTGTCAACCATAATTGTGGCAACAGGTAAGGTAACAGGTGGCAAGTCAGGTCAGCCCCTTGTAAAGGCACTGTCTCCTCGGTGATAGCAGCAGCTGGCTCCACAAGGGAAGCTCTTACAACTGCATCGTATGACAATCCTGTGTCATACAAACATGTGGCAGGTTTGTTATTTACTAACACCTGCTCACTGATGGGTGGTGCAGTGATGTTATGTACCATAGATGGTGTGTCACCGCTTTTGGGTGTAGACACTACCTGGTATGCAGCAATTGTTTGGAGTCTTGGTCCAAAGAATTTTCTGCACTCTGCAGTGTTGTGTGATGTCATTTTACAGTGCGCGCAGTAACGCTTCTGTGCACTGTTTTGACTCACAGGGACTGAGTTACCACTGTGTGGTTTACCAGTTTGTGGTTTCTCACTTTGTGGTGGTTCCCCACTTGGTGGTGGGTTTTGGTTTTGAGATTGCTGTGACGGTGGGGGGTTCGAATCCCGGTTTTGCCTGTCACGCATCTTTTTGTGTGTGCATTTGCTTCATCATGGGCGGGCGGTGGTGTACCTATCAGCTAGCTTGATCAGGTCAGCTAGTGAAGCAGCACCTTGTTCTGCCGTGAAAGTTTGCAGGTCAGTGGACATTGTGTCACGCAGCTGCTCGCAGAGGATGAGCTCAGTCAGACCATCAAAAGTCTGTGCTTGGTTTGACAGTGTCAACCATTTTTTTGGAGATAAGTTGTTAACCTATCTGCTAACTGGCCATAGGTTTCTCCCCTGCTACGCCGCGAGTTTTCGAAATTTCTTTCGGTAGGCTTCAGCTGTCAGTTCATAACGGGTGAGTAGGGCTTGTTTGAGAGCATCATAATCAGTTACTTTGTTTGGTGGTAACTTGGTATACACATCATAAGCAACACCTCTAAGACCTTGTGCTAATTTGATGTTACGCTTTTCTGGGTCTAGGCCGAATTCATTGGCCAATCTTTCGAACCGGTCTAAGTATGTGTCAATACTTTCCATGTTCTCATTAAAAGGGTCCAAAGAAAATGACATTGCCGGAATTTGGATGGGAGGCAGTGAATTTTGACTGGCTGTGTCTGAAGAGCTACCATTCTCCCGCTGATTTCTCAATCTTTCTGAGCTCAAGTTCATGTTCTCTGGCCTTATCGCTCTCTTTCAGCTTCTAGTTTCTTTCCCGTCCGCTTCTCTTCTTTCGCTTCTTCTCAGCTTCACGGGCTTCTTTTTTTGCAGCTTCATGCTGCCTAACATCTTTTCCACGCTTTAATCTGCTGCCTTGTCTCAGATTCCTTTTCAAACTGGGTAGTCACAAATGAGACTAAATCTTGACCAGAGAGGCCTAGGGATTCTCCCCACTCCTTGATCTCCCGTCTAAGTTTCACTGCTTCAGCCATGATAATGAACTGTTACACAATTCTTAGCAATCAAATATCCACAAAGTACAACAAAAGCAAAGAATCACACAATGTAAATATCAAAATGAATTGATTATAACATCAACCACACACACTCTTATTATTTGTTATGTAAGATAACCATTCACACAACAAACATAAAAGATTTCCTCCTGGACTCACTCAATCAGCCTATTTGCTCTGAATTCTGCTCTTTGTCCAAATTTTTGGACTAGCCAAAGGAAATAAAAAAATTTGAGTGAATTGTATTTAACAATCCAAATTGTATTTTACAATCCCGGACGAGCCCCCACTTCGATGTGACGAGATGGATACGAGTGGTAGGTGGGTCCTCTAGGGGAAGGACTTGGAATAATTTCTCTATGAATTAATATCTTACATTTCACCTACACCCCCTCTCTTACTAGTGGTGGAAGGAGCAACTTTCCGGTACTAGTCATCAAAGAAATTTTTATTTGTTCCGGGTATTGGTAAAATACGAAGAATGGCTCTGAGATAATTTTCCTTAGGCCTGTACTCTTAATTACAAGTACTTATAGCTCCGAGATACAGAATTGAAGAGAGAAGTTCAAACATTCAACATTTCGATTGAACAACAGGGAACTGACACAAGTTAAGTGCACTTTCACACATCAACTTTTATTACTTACACATAGATAAGAAATGGCATGTCACTTCCATAGGCTGTGTTTCAGTTCTCATTGGACTACCACAATGAGGGGTCCTTCCTCACTCCTCTTTACTCGCTTGCACTCTGTGCAGCAAGCTTAAGTTGGCATACAGGGGTTCTGTCTAAGTTACACTGAATGTATATGGTTTTATTATACATCCACCCTGCTTGCTAATACCCAGTGCTGTAGCCAGAATGGTACTCATAGACAGGTTCTCACTGTTTCATCATAAAGTGAGGGTAAGGGTCTGATGGGTTTGAGTCCAGGTGGTAAGCAAACTTAGCTTTGCTTCGGAGAAGAATAGTTGATCTCTCCTGTGGCTGGTGACTGCCCCACTGGTGTAGATTTGTTGTCTGGTGTCGCCCTGGTTTCTGGCGAAGTCCCAGCTCCTGGTTCACTGTGGTGTGCAGCGTGACCAGGATCCCAGTTCTGCGATAAAGAGAACTTGATCTGTAGATGAGATCTGGTGGCTGGCTTGTCGAGTGCACACATTTACCCCTTTTCCTCTTTCTTTCAGAGAGGGTGTGAGACTCAGCCAGCAAAGTTTTCTCTATGGTAGAGTTTCTGCTATAACTTACCTCCACTTTTGTTTAAATGGCTAAGTTAAGCTTACAAAAGGGTAGGAGACAGTAATACAATGTTACAGTTTTTTAGTTATACAACTCTTCCTTGTTTTTCATATGAATTAAATCACACTGACTTGGGCTATGCTTAGTCCAAGTACACATGTGGTGTAGACTTAAAGTCATACACTACAAATCATCCAATAATCACCAGTATTTATAAATCAGAGTAGCAGTTTTTTACCCTAGCACAGGCATACTGTTTTCCTGATCAAAATAATCATTGAATTATTATCTTAACAGAGAGTTTGCACACTGACAAAAGTCAGGGTGAACACAAAGAGCAGTGGTCAGATTGTTAACAAAGAATCAAAACCACTGGGAGAGAGCTTTTGCCATATGATGGCAAGCAAACTACTACACAAAATAATCATTCATCAGTTTGATAAATGTTGCTAAGCAGCATTTGTACAAAGTTACAATGTTAACACACACAGCATACATAAAATCAATACATAGATTCAAAATGTAAACAGAGTTCCAACTCACTTTTCCTGGGATGAACAGTGAATGACTTGAGATCAAAGAGTACCAAGAGTTTGGACTAGGCCTTCTCTGTCCCTTTGTCTTCCTCTGCTCTTGACTACAGGCAGTCCTGAGGGGTCAGTGAAGCTGTGCCTGTGTGTGCCTAGTATATGAATCTCTTGCTTGCCGAATCAAATTTTGAGATGACCTGTCATTTACCGATCAGGGGTGAGAGGGGGAGGGATTTAGTCTTGTAACCAATCACCTTGGAAATTGTTTGAACCTAATGGGGGGGGGGGGGGGTGAGACGGGCTATTGTTAGAACGCACATCCCATGCTGCGTTGTATCACACAGCATGGGGAGGGAGGGTTGAGAGAGGGGCAGGGAGGTAGGCCGATAAGAACGAAAGGCGGCACGCATTTCCCGTGACGCAATTTTTTCCTGTGTCATAGATCGTGTCAGTCGGGCCTTTCGCACCGTTCTAAGCAAGAAGGGGGGGGGGGGGGGGGGGGAAGGGGGCGGTTGAGAGGGGAGAGTGGGCTTAGATTTGAAATGTATTCTTTGGTTTGGTGTTTTTTAGTGGAGCTGATCGGATGGTGTTGTCAAGCGTCACATCACACTTGGACTGTGCGTAACTGCCAGTACACCACATATGTCAAGTCAAAGACAAAATGAACATGTGTTCACGTAAAGAGAAGATAAGCAGACGTAGTGTGCAGTTCAGAGGAAAGCAGCAAGAGGCACACATTCGATTTATTTGAATGAAAGTCCGACAACTGGAGTCAACAGCCCACCAGTCGTGCCCTTAACTCACAAAGCCAATCCCTAGAGCCAGCAGTGAGCCATACCTTCCCGCCATCAGTCCATAACCGCGCTGATCTTTCAACTGCTGGACCAGTCCTGAAACTCCCGGTCTACACCTTAGCACAGCAAGGCAGTCTCCGGTGGTCACGTGCACAGCTCTACTGCTCCCAGTTCTGGTGATCTGATCCAGGCCCTGGCCTGATGACTTCCAGCGCCATCCCTGACCACGACCATTAAACACAATGAAGAGCGCCACTCACACCTGAACACAAACGATCGCAAATCCAAACAAGGCAGGCTCCATGACTGATGCCTTCCAGCGCCATCCTGACCACGACGACCATTAACACAATGAAGAGCGCCACTCACACGTCAACACGCCCAACACTAATCCAAACAAGGCAGACTACATGACAGAAGGCTGGCCATGTGACTGAGAGTTTGAGAGAGAGAGAGAGAGAGAGAGAGAGAGAGAGAGAGAGAGAGAGAGAGAGGCGGACAGAGAGAGAGAGAGAGAGAGAGAGAGAGAGAGAGAGTCCCAGGCGGCTTTCCTAACCTGGTTATCACTGGAGGGAGACTATCATAGCCATCTGTTGCGGTGGTGTGTCGTGCGCTTACACGTGTCCTTGTCTTTGTCACAATAAGCTGTGCTACCACTGTCGCCTCCCTCGTAGTGATTCTGATGCACTTCTTATTGCTAAAACCTGTAAAAGCAATACCACATAAGTAGTTATAGCAGCAGTAGTAGTAGTAGTAGTAGTAGTAGTAGTAGCAGCAGCAGCAGCAGCAGCAGCAGTAGTAGCAGCAGCAGCAGCTCTAGTAGTAGTAGTAGTAGTAGTAATAGTAGTAGTAGCAGCAGCAGCAGCAGCTAGTAGTAGTAGTAGTAGTAGCAGCAGCAGCAGCAGCAGCAGCAGGCAGGGGAGAAGACGGAAGAAGAAGATGAAGAATTCTCTCTCTCTCTCTCTCTCTCTCTCTCTCTCTCTCTCTCTCTCTCTCTCTCTTTCCAATGTCAGGTTGGAGGGTGCGGGAAGGAAATGAGGGAGGGGGAGAGGTCAAGAATACAACAACAGCAAGAACTCTTCTCAAAGTTCACCCGTAATGACAAGGACACGCACTGCGTCACAACAGAGCACCTTGCCTCGAGGTTGGAATGTGAGCAGATCAAAGACAGTGCAAAATGATAGGAATAAGGACCAGAACGTCATGAACGGTGACGATGCCAAATGACGGACAGGCCGTGGTCCGGATGATAACGGTAACTGTGCTGAAAAGGGAGGTAATGATGCAAATTGTAGTACTAATTTTGCTATTAACCAGTTTGTTTGTGTGGATAAATGTGTGAATGATCACTTTTTGTCGTTCATCACTTATAATGTTGAAGGTTGTTAACAACAGCACATGAGTTGGTTTTTGCTTCGTTTATGAGTAAATATAATTTTGGGTTTTCGTGGAAACTTTTATTGAATCAACTTCTGACACGCTTGTTCAATCACATATTCCTTCTGTATCCCCTAGTGCCAAAGTGTCGGATAGTATCCATGGTCGCCTTTCAGGTGGGGTTATAATGTTTGTCTGTAAAGAACTAGGTCAACATATAGAACAAATTCATGTAGAATATGACAATAGTAGTTGTGTTAAAACTATCTAAGAGGCTTCTTGGAACCGCTAGCGATTGTGTTTTACTAGGAATGTATATACCTCCAGAAAACTCACTTTATTATGAAGAAACAGACATATAGTACTCTGCTGCTTGAGGCACTTGTACTAGAATTAATTAGAGATTATGGAGATATGCCAATTATCTTATGTGGTGATTTTAATTCTAGAACTGGTTCCATGAACACAAGCATTGTTGACCCTGTCGATGAAATATAGGAAATGAGTATTGATCACGATGACTATCAATTTGACAATGAAACCAACAGATATTTCAATGACCAAGCTTTTAACGATTTTGGGAAACTGCCTATAAATGTGAGCCAAGAATTTCAAGTAATAATACTGAAAGGTATGGAATCATTACACTTTCCAGGGGGTTCTACATACATATCACAGACAGGTTGCAGTGTTGTTGACTATTTTATTGTTTCCCGTAGTTCACTGCCAAAATGCAAAAAAAAAAAAAAAAAAAAAAAAAAAAAAAAAAAAAAAAAAAATTCTGCCAATGACTGAATCAAAACATTTGCCTGTAGACATCTACACGAATACTTCTTGTGATGGTTTTTGGGTGAACATTCACCTAAAATATCTTATAAACTGTTTGACTCCTAAAGACAGCCAATACTTACATATGGATCGGAAATTTGGGGATCAACTACTGATGAAGAGCACACTGAAAAGGTTCATCTGTTGGCATTAAAAAAAAAGTTGTATTGGTTTCAGTCCTAAAGCACCTAGACAATTAATTTACAGGGAAACAGGTAGATATCCTACATTTGTAAATACGTATATTAGATGCATAAAATTTTGGCTTAGATTAGTTAACTTGCATCAATATAGATATTCTAGAAAAGGTTATGAGATGTTATTATACTTTCAGTCGCAAACTTATGTCACTTGGGCGTGTAGAGTCAGAAATATTTCATACAGATATGGTTTTGGGATTGTGTGGGAAGCCCAGGGTGTGGGAAATGTTAATATTGTTAATATTTTTATTTCAGAATTCAAACAAAGACTTATTGATTCGTTTAGTCAGGAATGGCATGCTGCACTGGAAAACCATGATTTCTTCCAAATTTATTTGAGTCTTAATGATACTATATCTTGCAAAATGTATTTACGTCAAATCAATAATTTTCGTTTGCGAAGATGTCTCGCTAAATTCAGGATTGGTATGCCTCCTCCCCTTCCCCCTTAAACATAGTTATCTACAATTCAGAACCAATGTA
Organism: Conus betulinus; assembly: GCA_016801955.1. NCBI lineage: Eukaryota > Metazoa > Mollusca > Gastropoda > Neogastropoda > Conidae > Conus > Conus betulinus. The sequence continues at coordinate 585 of JADBJO010011727.1, read as the reverse complement.
CACAGTGATGAAAGGGATTGTCCTTTTTTGTTCTAACATAATTGAAAATGAAATACACTTTTTATTTGCATGCCCAGAATACAAGGAACTTAAAAGCGAATTCAGTCTAAAAATCCATCCCTATCAAACTTGCTTTACTACTCGCATCTGAAAATCTTGTAACAATTGATAAGTTGTCTATGTATAATTTGTAAGTCACTTAGTTTACGAAAACAATGTACAGCTGATTTGCCTATGAATGCATGATGAATGCTCTGATTATTATGTATCTCCATTGCATGGGCCAGAGGCTAAGATATTAAAACATTTTGACTTTGATTTTTGACTCTCTCTCTCTCCCTTCCTCTCTCTCTCAGTGCATATCTTTCAACAAAAAAATGTGATAGAGTACAAGATTGTAAAACGTTGAAGACGAGAGAACATGTGGCCAGGTAAACACTGTAACACAGTTTACTGAAACACAGCCTCCAGCTTTGGTCAACTTTGACAGACCGGGAAGCTTCTCTGTGATTCCTCTCCCTAGCAGTACCACTCAGTGTCCACAAAACACACTTCATGTGTCCAGTCCTGGACTACTGCTTACCT
>JADBJO010011726.1:45718-62718 GCA_016801955.1 Conus betulinus | reverse complement strand
AGGCCTTTGAACCATCCGTGAATGCATTCAGAGGGAGCAGTTTCCAAGGCCTGTTGAACCATCCGTGAAAGCATTCAGAGGGAGCAGTCCAAGGGCCTGTTTGAACCATCTGTGAAAGCATTCAGAGGGAGCAGTTCCAAGGCCTGTTGAACCATCCGTGAAAGCATTCAGAGGGAGCAGTTCCAAGGCCTGTTGAACCATCCGTGAAAGCATTCAGAGGGAGCAGTTCCAAGCCTGTTGAAACCATCCATGAAAGCATTCAGAGGGAGCAGTTTCCAGGCCTGTTGAACCATCCGTGAAAGCATTCAGAGGGAGCAGTTCCAAGGCCTGTTGAACCATCCGTGAAAGCATTCAGAGGGGAGCAGTTCCAAGGCCTGTTGAACCATCCGTGAAAGCATTCAGAGGGAGCAGTTCCAAGGCCTGAGGAAACCATCCATGAAAGCATTCAGAGGGAGCAGTTCCAAGGCTGTTGAACCATCCATGAAAGCATTCAGAGGGAGCAGTTTCCAAGGCCTGTGGAACGTCCCCCTGCTCACTATTGCCTTCGTTAACACCACAAACAGCATCAGGCAAGCTGTACGGCTCCCTTGTTAGGCCAGCTTCCAGTTTGACTGAGTCTCTTGTGTGTTCCTTTGAGGAGAACCTCATTGAGAGTTAATTACTTTCATGGCATCTCCCCGTGATCTGTTGGGACATGGGGCATTTCGAGTACCCGTTGAACTTTCATGTGTTGGTAAGATGTTGAGAGTAATTGGAAAATCGTGTTTATACCCTAACACTTTTCCTGATTTTATAATGAAACGTTTTCGGTCATGATTCACACATGCACGACTGGGGTCTAACGTATTAAAAAAGATTGATGCACTGAACACTTATAATAACAGTTTCTATGAAATATCAACAGATGTTTTGGCAATGCTCAAGTATTCAAGATTTGTTTTTCTTGTTCTCTCTTGCTGTTGTTATTGTCGCCAACATTCACAAATACAGTGAACAAACAATACCCCGATGTGTCTCATCTGCGCTTGTTTTATGTAGCCCATTACAGTTAAATGGTCAAGTAAACCAACATTTCTGTCTTGTATTTCAAAAACTAGTGCGTCAACGCTGGAGAAACTGATTTGTATGCTGATCATAATCAGTAACTGCATGATTTGAACAGTACACCTTGGAACATTATGAATGAAATAGGGATGTTTTGTCCCTTTTTGATGGCCCAGACAAATGGAAACCAATGATTTGCAGGTTTCGGTCATTGCACACATTGTGAAAATACGCTGTATCCGAATGTACCCAATTATGTTCTTTCTCTTTTTTGTTCAGGTGATTTATCATTTAGAAATATGCCACCCGACTAGGGAAAGTCTTACAAACGATGAATTAAAGATAGGCATCCCACGATGTCCTTCAGATGGCAAGATGTCCGCGCTCGCTTCACGTCACCAGACCCAAGCCTCACCCTTCCCTGGCTTCCCTGGAGAATGTGAGAGTTGGACAGGACATGTATGCTGAAGTTAGGAGATTCGTATTTAAAAAAAGTGGAAGGCTTCATTTCTTGCATAATTCATCTGTAACGGAGACTCTGGACACATAGTTGTGTCACTCTCTCTCTCTCTCTCTCTCTCTCTCTCTCTCTCTCTCTCTCTCTTTCTCTCCCCTCATAAGGAACAGTGCTATATCACAGGATGTGCAGAAGTTGATTTGCCTGTAGAAGGGAAGGATCTATATCAACATTACACTACTGGCACACTAACAGCGGGATCCCTGACATAGCTAAACGTTTTCCATGCCGCAAATTATTGAGTCTGTCATGTTGCTTTCAAAGTTATTTGCTTTAAATGTATCAGTTTGTGTAGAAAAAGGCGTAGGCTTCAAAAGAAAATCATGCATCCAAATTTGCGGATCATGGATCTAATTTCCTTGTGGCCGTGTCCCACCTGTCTTTTGCTAGCCTGTCCCTATAGCGACAGCAAACTATTCAGTGTCTGACACTCACAGAAACTGGCCTTCATGGACCAAAAGTGCTGGGCAGGCCAGAGCTCTGTGAACATCAGACCCCCGTCCCAACCCCTACCCCTCCCCCCTGTTAGTGCCTGACAACAAACCGCCATTGTGAACATCAACTCTGTGAAACATCAGCACCCCCCACCCCCACCCCCCACCCCACCCTTGTCCTGTCAGAGCCTGACAACAAGCCGCCATTGTAAACATCAACACAACTCTGTGAACATCTGCCACTACCCACTTCCCCTGGACGTGCCTGACACAAGCCGCCATTGTAAACAATCAACACAACTCTGTGAACATCTGCCACTACCCACTTCCCCTGACCGTGCCTGACACAAGCCGCCATTGTAAACAATCAACACACTCTGTGAACATCTGCCACTACTCACCTCCCCTGACCGTGCCTGACACAAGCCGCCATTGTAAACATCAACACAACTCTGTGAACATCTGCCACTACCCACCTCCCCTGGCCGTGCCTGACACAAGCCGCCATTGTAAACAATCAACACAACTCTGTGAACATCAGCCCCCCCCCCTTCCCCCCGAACCCTGTCAGTCGCTGACAACAAGTGCCTGACAATGACTTCCATTCCTGTTTTGCCAAAGCAACTTTGGTCATGTCCAACTAGTCCTAGGTTCAGTGTCATGCTAATCACTTTTAGTGAACCACAAAACTGGGAGATACATGTCACAGCGCTGCCCACTGCACAAAGGAACGACATGACTTTGACACTGATCATGCAGAATGCATGTGGTTGCAGGTAAATCCCCTCAAATTTGGCAAGCAAGGCCACGAGAACGACTGGACCTACAAGAACAAGAACAAGAACAAGAACAATTCTTTATTGCCATCACCTTTGAAAGATATTTGGCACAAGTCATCAACAAATACAACCAAAAAACAAAAACAAAACAAAAACAAAAACAAAAAAAAAAAAAGTGCTTCGATTATCTATTTTGCCTGGCACTGAATGCCTCAAAAACAAAGCTGGCTAATATTTTTTGGTGTTCCCTAGAGTTTAAATAGAGTACTTGAAGTCGTTGACACCAAATATTCTTTTTCCTGGGTCATCCGTTAGATTTTGCATCTGTTCTACTTGTGTCTTTAGTTTTGTTTTTAAGTCATAAAATATTCTACAATTATCTAAAAACTGAAATTCGTCTTCTATTTCATTACATGCTATACAAAATCTTTGATTTCGTGGTATACCTGCATTACGACCTTTCTCAACATTTAAGTCATGCGAGCTAAGACGCGATTTACATAGTGCTTGTTTTTTCGTACTGTCCATATCAGTCAACAAGTAATATTCAATATGATATTCAGATGATTTGATGACATTGTAAAACTCTAAACGACTGTATTTTGTCTTTTCCTTTGCCCAAAATTCAGTATACCTGGCTTTCAATTGTTGTTGTATAGTGAATTCAGTCTATGCTTACTCAGTGTTGACTGGTTCAACCAAACATGGTTTAATCCTAAACTGTAAAGAAAGTGTTTGATAAACAAGAGCCATGGATTTTGAATTCCCTTGTCTTTGTTCATCATGTCGTTGTATGCGCTTTTTAAATATGTTTCTTCCGGCTTATCTAAAATATGCAGCCAAAAGCCAATGGTTCGACAAGCTATGTGAATCCCAATTGAAAATCTTCCATGTTCACTTAGAGTCGTTAAATAATTGCTTTTGAGTGTAAACCAAGAAGACGTTTACAGAATTTCAGATTTAAGTTTTCATGTGGGTGTTTTGAAGAAATACTACTGTTTTGAAAAAAAAAATCAGATATATCAAATGAGTCCATGTTAGACATTGTACTTTTCTCAGACCATGGCAACCAAACTTCTGCTCCATATGTTGCTATAGGAGTAACCAAAGTATCGAAAAGTTTGTAATATTGTGTCAAAACGAATGTTGGTTCCTCTGATTAATCGATATAATGAATGTGAAGCTTTACTTGCTTGCTTGGCAAGTTGAGTTTTCGCCAAAATAAAGGAGCCATCTGAATGCAAAGTTATTCCCAGATATTTGTACTGATCAGTTGTCTGAATTATCTCAGTACCAAATTTAAACAAGATGGGAACTTTGGGTTTTTTTATGTGTAAAAATCAATACCTTTGTCTTTTGTACATTAATTTTCATACCCCAAGTTAAACAATATTTATTCAATTTTGTCAAGCTTGTTTTGAAGACCTTTCTTTGTTTTAGAAAAAATAACTAGGTCATCTGCATACATTAAACATGATATAGGAGTCTTTTCATCGGTATATGGACTATCTGTCTCCCCAATATACTTTGGAATATCATTTACGAAGATATTAAATAGAGTTGGACTAAGAACATTTCCTTGTAGTACTCCTTTACGTACGTTTTATATATGAGATAGACCTTCATTCGTTTTTGTGCATATTTTGGAATTTTTTCATACATGTTCCTAATAACTCTGAAACAGTTTCCCTGTATGCCTATTTCATGTATTTTTAAGAAAAGTGCCTTATGCCAAACATTATCGAACGCTTTTTCAAAGTCGATAAAGCAACAATAAAGGCGATCTTTTCTGCTTTTCATTGTATTATCAACAATTTTCTTCAACACAAATAGATGATCTGATGTTCTGTTCTGTGTTCTTTGCAAAAGCCTGCTTGTTCTCCTGCTAGTAGATGATTTTCTTCCAAAAAGTTTGTTATTCGGTGATTTAATATATGGCAAAACAAATTACTGAGAGAGTTATTAATTGTTATACCTCGATAATTTGAAGGATTGAAGGGATCTCCTGATTTATGAATTGGGACATTTATTCCCCTCTTCCATGCTTCTGGATATGCTCCTGAGAAAAAATACTTTGAAATACATTTCTAATTATTTCACCTGTTCAGGTAAACTGGTTTTGATTATTTCATTAATAATCCATCTTCTCCAGCCGCTTTTTTGTTACGCATATTTTTTGAAGCATCTAAAATTTCTTTAGATGATATTGGAAAATCAAGATCAGAGTAACTTAATTCTGAAGAGAGTTTTTTCCAATTTAGAATTTACTTTTAGTTTTGCATCTGTTTCAACATTTACCTCCGTACCATAAGATTTTGTAAATGGTCAAGCCACTTTGTACTACTTATCGCTCCATAGTTATTTCCGTTTTGAGAATCTGCTTCATGTAATTGTTTTAATGTTTTCCACACATTGTTTGGATCTTGTAAATATGCTTCATTCAGACTCTGATGAACCAAACTATTCTTATAAATCGTTTTCTTCCTTTTCAACAAACGTTTGTATATTTTCATTTTGTGAAAGTACTTTTCATGTCATGTTTTATTTTGTGGATTTCTGTTCAGTGCATTTCTTAAAGATTTCAGATCTCGTCTTTGAATATAGCAGTCTTAGTCAAACCATTTTTTGGAGCGTTTTCTAGATTTTCTTTTAGTTATAAGCTTATGTTCGTAATGCCAATTTTGCAGCATGCTTTAATGTTTTGATAAACTTTTCCAAAACAAGAGTGGCTAAATCAACTGTGATTGGTTCATCATTATGATTTTTAATTTCTTGTAGCGATTCACTAATTTGTTTTTGTTTTTAAAGCTGTACAGAAAGCATCAGCGGAATTATCATCCCAGTAAAATTTTATATATTCTTCACTTTGACTATTAGTTTGCTTATAAAATGTGCTCTTACTGAAATAACTCTTGTCTTTCGTTCCATTTTTCAATATAGGTAAATATAGTGTCATACTGAGTGGAAAACAATCTGAAAAATGGTTTAGTTCCATAACTTTCATTTCAACTATATTTTGTGTAAGTTCTTCTGAACATATAAAGTAATCTACCACACTACTGCCTTGGTGTATATGACAAGTGTATTTTCCTTCCAAATCACCCAAATGTCCTACCATTTCGAATAAGAAGGCTGTTGTCCGTACAAATGTTGATTAATCTCTTACCATTTTTGTGAACAACATGATCCATAGAACATCTATTATACGTTTTATTAATTCGATTGTAGTGACCTGGGGGATAAAACAATTATGAATTGAGTCTATTTCCGTATAATCTATCACTGTTCCAGTCCTAGCATTAAAATCGCCACAAATAATAATGTTGCCTTTCGGCGAAAAAAATGTTCTATATCATTTTGTAATTTATCCCATATCAAAATCCGCGTTATTTCTACCATATGATGAGTATAGTGGCGGTATATAGCAGCACATATATATAAGTGTCATCTCCTTGTTTGTCTACATTTGGTATAGACATCCAAACTATATCTCCATTACTTTGTGGTAAAAAAATTGACTTGCTCTCTAATTTCATGTTTTTACAAATACTGAAATCCCTCCTGAAGCCTTACATGCTTTCTTGTGTTGTTCACGACAATAGTGAACTCCAGGTGCAAAGTGCGGAAAATGTATATTCTTTGTGTCTTCATATGTTAGATGAGTTTCTTCCAGGAACACTATATCATATGATTTTGTTTTTTGAATAAACTGTCAGTCTTTGTATGTGTTTGTCTTTATACCATCAATGTTTCCTATAAAGCCATCAGTATTCCATGACAGGATACTTATTTTTCTCTTCCCCATACTGTGTTTATATTATGTTACGTAGTTGCTAAGTTACTAGCAGATTTATAAGTGGTACTTTTTCTTCATCACGTTTAATTACATCAAAATTAATACATTAATCGATCATTTAAGTGTCACTGATTACAATCGTGTCTGTTAATATTATTTAGTTATTTATTTTAACGTGTATTTTTTTCCAATTCTATTATTGTTCGTTTCACTTTTGAGCTTTTGGTGACAACTGCTATGTCCTCTTTCTTCTTTAGCGATTGCACCGCTGGTTTTGAAAGTCATTGTTGTTCATCGGCTGGTATTTGAACTTTCGTTGTGGAGTGTAGTCGCCATCATCATACATTTCCCGTAATGTGTAATTACGATTTGCATAGTGCTTAGCATCTCGACCCTGTACAGAATTCTGATGATTAGTGTAGCTCGTTTCTTCTTGGTTCTCTCTAGTCAAATCATCGTTGTTCCATTGATCCAAGTTGTGTAATTGGGATGTGTTGATTCTCCTTCATTGCCGTCCATTTCTGTTGTCTCGTTGTTCACGTATATCCCTTGAATAAGATGAATAATTTCCGTGCCTTCTTTCATCCGTCCATCTCTGTTGATAGTAGTCTTCACTCTTTGTTTGATATTTGTTTCTTTGTACAGGTCAATTTCTTCATCGTATTGTTGGCGTATCATCTTCTCATACTGCCAGTCAGTTTCATTAAATCGTCGCCAACGTCAGTCTTCATTACCTCGATATCTGTCTTCGTTATTTTGTCTCCGTTTTCGTTGACGTAAGTTTCTCCCTTGTAGGTGTGGGTATTCAAGGCTGCATTCCTGTGGGTACCTATCAACATGTCATTCTCCATGAGTCGTTCTTTCTTGCAAAACAACTGGAAGATATCTTCTTTGCTGTTTTCTTTCATTTCTTCCATAATTTCTGACCTCACGATGTTTGTTTCCATTGTTGTTCCCATCCACGTTTTTGTTCTTTGCCTTGTTGCAGCAGTTTTCCTTTGTATGAGTAATCTTCATTGCTTTGTTCTTGTCTTCTTTCTCTTGAGTGTTCAATCTCATAATTGTTTCGTTGCGGTGGTTTTCTTTCACGTTTTGATCTCTGCTTTATGTCTTTGTTGTTCTGTCGTCTTCATTCCGACGCATTCTAATTCATTGTGATGACTAGAGCTGGTTTATGGCAGAAGTCTTTATCATTTTGCCGCAGTGTTCTTTCATGCACATGAATGCCTTCTTCGTCTGGAGTTGAGTTATGCTGAGACTGCAATGCATCTCTTCTGTATTGTCGGCATGGTCGTTCATGTACATGTTCATCTTCTTCATTTCTTTGCATCTTCCCAAATCTGTTTTCAGGTGGTTCAAGTTTGATTTTTCATTTGTTCATTCGCCTGTAGAGGCTTTCTTATTTCTTTGCGAGTCACGCGACTTCTATTCTTCAGTTGTTTCTTTTTTGATGTTTTTTTCCCACAGAATATTGTCTAAGTGGCGTCCAAGGCTAGCCGCAATGATACTGCTTCCTTTTCGGTTTGGGTGGAAGTTGTCTTTGAGATGATATTGCGGATAGATGTGGTCGTGTCCAATGAATGATGTGTGTTTTCCAAATCATGCAGTTCTGTCACCAGCAGAGCATTGAATAGATCGACCCTTTTTTGCATGAATTCGTCGCGATTCTTCAAGGCCTTACTCACTACAATATGGGTGGTAGGTTTTATTTTTGCACGCAGTTCCCTCACTGCACTTGCTAGCTTGTTGCTTGCTGTTTGAGGCTCACCATCCTTTAAGTCATCTACTCCGATGTGTACTAATACCACGTCTGGAGGATTGGACGTTTTGTCGAATGTTATCTTGCAACTTTCTGCTGTTGTGCTGCTGCTATCATGTCGACGTTGAATCCGTATGAATGACCAAGTCTTTCTGGGTCAACTCCTCTAAGAACAGAGTCATGCAAGATAGTTACTGATGGAAGCAGAGAGTTGCCAGTTTCTGTTTTTTGTTCACTGGAAACATCATCTTCCACCAGTGTGTTTGAGTCACTGCCGTTCTCAGTCTCAACATCTGAGCTTTCTGACCCACTACTGTCATCCCCACTGTCCTCAACCACATGAGTATTTTCTTTTTCTTCTGATTTTTCCATCTGCAAAAATTTTTTTTTTTTTTTTTGCCATTATCGGGAGACGGAAGATTGTTGGATTTTAGAATTTCTTTGTCTTGTGGAACAGTATTGAATTCATTTGCAAGTTTTTTCGTTGGATTTAATTGAGCAATTTTGGGAATCCCAGAGCTCTGTGCTATTGTAGATGTCTGTAAGATTTTCTGACCATCAAGTCTTCCGTTTGTGTTTCCGTGCCCCTGCTGTTTGCTGTTAACATCATCATCTTGTTTCGACAAGCCCTCTTTTTGACATGTAGAAGGTATCTCAGTGGAATGGCTTTCCGCATCAGTGATCTTTGATTTTGACTTTGTTTGGTGTTAGAGCAGAGAATCTATTATTTTGAGGAGATTTCGCTGGTAAGATTTGGCCTTTCAGGTGTTTGTCTACTCTCGACGATCAAGTCTTCTGTTTGCCTACTCTCGACGATCAGGTTTTCTGTTTGTTTTTCTGCATCTCTGTTGTTTGCTGGGGATCTTCTTGTTGAGTTGTCATTTACGGTTTTTCTCTGTTTGGTAATTTTGTCCAGTTTATCTATCATCTGCATTAGCTCAGCTCAGTTTTTTCATGTGACCGAACGTCCCCCTTTTTGCGAAGCCAAGCTGCATACTGCAGATTCTAAATTTTTTAAAGTTTGACGTCACAATGGTGTTTTCCTACAGGAAAAGCAAGGAACATGACCACCCAAACGAATATTGGAATAATCTCAAAGCCAACACTCGAAAACGCACACACACACACACACACACACACACACACAGTAACACGTGCGCGTACACACACACACACACACACACACACACACACACATATATACGCACGCACGCATGCACCACATGCACTGGCACACACATATGGGCCCTTGGTTATACAACCACGCGCACATATTATTTACTTTCTGCAGCTGATGACGTCAACACATTGAGAAATCTCTGAAACTGACGGTCAGAACAGGAAGCAGTTAATAAGTTATGTTTTGACAATTGATAGCGAGTTTGAGGGGGTTTCTTCTTTTCTGTTTTTTTTTTAAATGCTAAAAAGTGTGGCATTCATCGTAATGCCGTGCTTTTCAAATATTTTGTTTCTATTTGTTAATGATGTGATTTTGTATGACTCCTCTGTTGAAGTCCAGAATCAAATGAATATCCTAGAAGTAGAAACTTGTTGAGTGTGTTTGGCACTAACCTTCAAAAGACTAACGGAATTGTTTTTAGATTGGGTGGACATTTGAGTATTGGAGTATTGGATGGTTTCGGCGGACTACAGTTTAGAGCCCCATTAAAAGATCACGGAGAGGAAGAGAGGATCACGCTTTCAAGATTCCTCCAAAGGATTTGGAGAGGTTGAATGGCCACGGTTTAAAAGGTCTTGGAAAGGATTGAAGGACCATTGTTTAAAGCCTCATGCAGTGATTTTAGAAAGGATTAAGGGACCATCATTTAAAGGCTCATTCAAGGGTTTTGAAAGGAGTAATGGGACCATTGTTTAAAGCCTCAAGCAACGGACATGGAGAATGGTTGAGAACCGAAGTCAAAGTCAAACAGTCAAAGGACCTGAAGGGGGTAAACGACAACATTTAAAGCTTCATCTTAACAACCTCGAGGAGGTGGAGAACCAGAGTTTAAAGCCTCATTCAAAGTTCCTGGAGGGGATTAAAAGTCAATGGTTCATAGCCTCATCCAATGTTCCTGTAGAGTTTTAAAAGTCAATTTGTTTAAAGCCTCATCTAAAGTTCGGGGCGGGCATTAAGGGTCAATGGTTTAAATCCTTGTCCCACGTTCCTAGAGGAGATCAAAGGTCAATGGTTTAAAGCCCAACCCAATGTTCCTGGAGGGACTGAAGGTCAATGGTTTATAGCCTCATCCAATGTTTCTGGAAAGGATTAAAGGTCAATGGTTTAAAGCCTCATCCAATGTTCTGGGTAGGCATTGGAGGTCAATGGTTTATAGCCTCATTCAACGTTCCTGGAGCGAGTTAAAGGTCAATGGTTTTAAAGCCTCCTCCAAAACTCATGGAGGGGATTTAAGGTCAATGGTTTAACGCCTCCTCCAAAGCTCATGGAGGCGATTAAGATCGATGGTTTAAAGCTTAATCCAAAGTTTCTGGAGGGGATTAAAGATAGCAGTTATGTCCCTTGATATCTTAATGGAGTGTCCTGCGCGTGCCTGTACCCATCATCAACACAGCGCAGGCCTCCAAAGATGGTACAGAACTGCTCTAATGGCAGGTGGAGACAGTGCTTCTCTGGGTCCTCCCCCGCACCTTCGGGTGTTTCTGTTTCTTTTCCTCAAGGGTTTAAAGACCCATCCAGTGTGTGTGTGTGTGTGTGTGTGTGTGTGTGTGTGTGTGTGTGTGTGTGTGTGTGTGTGTGAGTGAGCACGCATTTGTGTGTATCATCACGAACGTTATGGCTTTCTACCTGAAAGTGTGGGCTGCAGATACCAGAAAAAACTCAGGCAGTAAAGCACACAGCTCACAGTCAGAAGATTGGTGGGTGTGAGTTCAATTCTCAGGTCGTCATGTCTGCTGCCGAAGTAGTGTGTATTGTCTTGGTGGCGCCAGTATTTATCCTGTCTATTGATTTGCGATTTGTTGTGGGAGTGTCAAAAACCCGAAAACCTACCATAAGCAGACCCGGTAAAGTCAAGGACCTTGTGAATGCTCATTTCTTCGCACCATAATCTTAACATCTATCAACCATAGCCTTCTTTACCTGGGGTTAACGTCTACTTGATACGCCGGGCCAGTACTGGGGATAACGTTCAAGTTTGATTTCTAAGTGGGACGACTGCTGCCGGAAATTTTTATACAAAAGCTGAAACAGAATTACTGCAAAAAAAATTACTCCGCCAAACAAATAGCAAAAGAAGCACAACGTGCATTGACCTGTTGGGTCTTCTTCCAGCAGGACATTCAAAACAATGAGAACAAAGGAGTGACAGACGGTCATTATCTCCGTCACAGCCTTCGAAAGGAGAAGGTGGTCTACGGTTTCTATTTTCTGTGACTCTCATCATTTTCAGTTTTGGATTCCTTTCACTATTGTCATGCCACTTCTCAATCTTCACACCTCTTCACCAAAGACAGGCAGATAAACTTCAAACATTTATTACAATTCCCATATTTACATATAACAAAACCACACAAAGCGAACCAACAAGCACAAATATAGTCTGATCTTTTTATGAACTTCCTTTTCTTCCCTTTCTTTTCCTTCGATATACGTAGATGTCTCAACTGTACTGCACCGACGATGACAATTCAACAGTCAATAAATAAAGAAATAAATATTTCTGCTTTTAACAAAGTCCATGGAACATGGATCGCAGTCTTGACTTTGGTTGTTGATCTTTGACTGTGTACGCAGCACTTCACAGAACACCTTGGTGATTATTCTTTCGTCTTGCAATGAAGATACAAAGGTGTTGATTCCTGGACTCGATGAAAGTAGATGATGGAGGAGAAGGGAAAATAAAATAACAACATCTGCAACATAAAAATATGACCAGTCTTGTATACTAATCATATGACTTGAGCATGTCTAACATTACTCAGAGTTGTTTTGTACTTTGAATCTAGTCCAGTTCTGTTTACAATGACACTGTCTTAAAAATATTTCATTAATATTCTATTGTTTACATTTCATTAGCGTACGCACACAGCACAGGAACAGAACGAACAACACACATATCATTAACATCGATCTGGACCTGATTCGTTCTTCCAGTCAGCAATAAAGGAGATAGTTGGTAATCAACAAAACCTGTAGATATAGGAGACTAGTAAAAGTTAATGGATTGACTCGGTGTCGAGTCGAGAAGAAGGAAAATCTACCTACCCTGTGGCGTCCGATTATTCCTGCCCAACTGATCCGCCGTCTTCAAGAGAAATGAATCCGTTAGATCAGAAGTTTGTGTATTCCTACTCTCGTAGCGACGGATCCACAACTACAACATTAATCTAGCTCTGGGGCTATATTCTTACGTACAGTTTAGTAGTATTATAAACTAATATGAAGAAGTGATTATTTAATGCATTTGAAAAGTTATTCAATTGACTTTAAACAGCTAATTATATTTTGTAATACAGGATATTTCTTTGGATACAGAATATGGTCGGTTGCTGGCTTGACGTAATGACGTTAAACACATCCAAAAAAAAAAAAAAATAATAATAATCGCAGTGATGAAACGTTTGTGATAATGTCTTTGATCTGGGTGCTAAACATAGACTTGGGTGAAAAATCAAAACTGTGGAATGGAACTGAGGTTGAACGTACAGATCATGACGATGATGATGATAATAAGTGTTGCTGCTGCTGCTGTTGCTACTACTACTGCAGCTACTACTACTACTACTACTACTACTACTACTACTACTACTACTACTGTTGGTATTGTTGTTGTTGCTGTTGCTGTTATCACTATTATCATAAATGAAAACTTAAACGTTGATATACTTTGTGCAGTTTGGCCAGAAAGTATAAAAAAGAACTACCAGCAGAACGTGCCTGAACTTCAAATGAAACGGAACCAAAGCAGTTATAAATACTAGGGATTTGATCTACAACATTCTTAAAGGAAGAAAGAAAAAGATACACCCGAAAGTGTGGATAGGACCCAGAGTAGTACTGTCATCAACTGCCGAACAAACCAGCTGGGAGCAATCCTGCTACATCCTTGGAAGCCTGCGCTGTGTTCACATAGGGTGCAGGCACGCACAGGGCATTCCATTAACACGTGAAGGGACATAATTGCTCCCTGGCAGATGCCATTGTGTAATGGTCACCGGATGCGACATGACAGAACCTCCGCCGGAGCGTTCCTATGGAGTCCACCGCCAAGCAACTGCCGTGTGCATCCCGTAGCCCCGCTCTTTGCTGTTCCGCTGACAGGTGAAGACAGTACAAACTCCAGACACGGCCAAGCTTTCACCGTGAGGTCTTACGTGCTCTCTGAAGAGAATCCCAGTTTACCGTCTTTCCTGCTGTCAACAGGACTTTCCCCGCAGTCAGTGAAGTCTTTCTTCGCCGTCACTGAACCTTTCCCCAGAGTCGGCCAAAACGCAGACAAAAAAAAAAAGACACACCTGAAGGTGCGGATAAGATCCAGAAAAGTACTATTCTGACCTGCCGAACAAGGATGAATTCTGATAAAACGTTCATTGAAAACACGTACTGATCATGATTTGCTGCGGGGACAGCTGACAATTATCAGGCACCTGGCAATGTGAAAATCTCTGGTTGTGCCTTTGTTTCTGTTGCTCCTACTACCTAACTTCCAGATGAAACTGTGAATTCTACATACAAATCGAATCTTCCGGTTTGTGTCAGATGAAGAGAATGACAACATAAGTAGAGAGATATATAAAGATACTGATTCCGGAGGTATGGGTATTCTTATCTTACATACGTACATATATGCATGTACAAATACATTGTTTTGAAAGCCGTATTTCGACAAATTAAGAATGGAGTGGCATCGTAAAATTATCATATGTTAGGTGTGTGTGTGTGTGTGTGTGTGTGTGTGTGTGTGTGTGTGTGTGTGTGTGTGTGTGTGTGTGTGTGTGTGTGTGTGCGTGCGTGCGTGCGTGCGTGCGTGCGTGTGTGCTTGCGTGCATGCGTGCTTGTGTGTGTGTGTGTGTGTGTGTGTGTGTGTGTGTGTGTGTGTGTGTGTGTGTGTGTGTGGTGGAGAAGGTAGGGGTTAGGGAGGGCGAGGCTACAGCAATAAACACTGGCAGAAAGTGGAGGGGTGGGGGGAGTGTCCTGCTCCTATGTGTTTACAACATACAATGCCATTGGAAAAGAAATCTATCAGAAGCGCTGATAAAATGTCTTAGATATTGTTTTGAAAGCATAACATAGAAAAAAAATCATGAAAGATTTTTACAACTCTTGGATTGAGAGCGAGATGTACAAAACTGTTGAACGGAAGAGGAATATTTTCATCTCATGCTATTTTCCCTTTTCTTTTTGAGAGAGAGGGAAATGCTATCCATACAGATTTCAACCCCCCCCCCCCACACACACACACACACACACAGAGAGAGAGAGAGAGAGAGAGAGAGAGAGAGAGAGAGAGAGAGAGAGAGAGAGAGATTTTTTGAAAAGTTCTAGTCTACAAGTGTTCGAGTCTTCATTGAGTTTGAGTCTAGTCGACGAGAAGCTGCCATTAGTACAATATCCGCTGCTGGATGTACGATTGAGTTCCTGTACGACGTATTGAACCTGAAGGTCAGTGGTTGTTTTTGTTCCTATATTCTTCAACGTTTGTAAATAAAAGGATCCTCTTCGTTTCAATACCGCCTGGTGTATTCTGTCGTCTGCAAGTCGAACACCTACCACAGGATCTACAACGAACTCTTACAAGCTGTAGTACTGCACCTACCTTGTACTGAGGAAGTCAGCGTATTTAGCAGTGTAATATATATATATATATATATACATATATATATATATATATATATATATATATATATATATAGATAGAAATATTTCGGCGATTGCCTTTATCGATGCTTATTGACAGTGACGCATTGCAGAGACTCATCATCAGTATAATGACGTATTTCTATAAACCCTACAATGACGTCAAGCTCACAATGATAACCACGTTCGCAAATTTTCAATTTCTTTTCTAGGCTGGGAGGAGAGGAGAGGGGGAAAAAAAAAAAAAAAAAAAAGGAAAGAAAATTCAGGGGGGTGTCAGGCCCCTCACCATCACCCCAACCCCACCCAGCCCCCCAGATCACCCAACTCCATACACCCATCCAACTCCCCATCTCACCCACGCCCATTCACTCATTCACCCACCTACCCCAAGATCATCCGCCCCCATCCTAGCCCCCCAAGTCCCGAATCCCCCAGTCCCTCCCCCCCCCCCACACACACCCCACACACACACCCATGGACCCCCTAATTATTTGTATCCCCCCAATCCCGGGGACCAGCACCCAAGACCCTTAAACTCCCCACCCCCTAACACCCAGGGACCCCACCTCCCTGCTCCCCAAGGTCCCCAAGCCATTCCCCAGGCCCCCACTCTTGGGTCCCTGACCCCAGCCCCTGGGCCATCTCTTATTCTCCCCTCACTCATCTCCCTCTCTGACCTGAGGACAGTTTGTCACTTGCATATGGGGCCGTCTGCCTCAAAACCTCCCCCTTCCTACCCTATCGCCGTCTCTGTCCTATCTCCCCTCTCTCTTTCTCACCATACCCCCCACTATCTGCCCTTTTCACCTCTCTCCCTCCCTAACAAGTTAGGAGACTCAGAGAGTGTTGAGACCCTGAGGATAGAATGTCCTGAGTTTGTTGATCCAGAACTGCTCCCTTGCGTGCCTGTGAGCAAGGTTGTCTGTGAAGACCTGCTCTATGGGCATGCACCTCATGTCCTGCAGTGAATGGTCTTTCCTGTTGAAATGTCTAGTAACATGGGTGCCTGTGTTTTGCAGTATGTGGGTTCTGTGGAGGTAGAAGAAGCGTGTTCTTAGGGCATTTTTTGTTTCTCCTACATACTGCGCCCCATGACATTGTTGGCAGTAAAGCAGGTAAATGATGTTTGAAGACTTGCACGTCATGCTATGTCTGATGTTGAAGACTTCTCCAGTGGTGTCGCTGGAGAAAATTTTGCTCTCCACCAGATGTTCCCTACAGATGACGCACCTGTTGTTGCATCTCATCACCCCAGCCTGTTCTTGTGTAGGCTTGACTTGGGGAAGGGAGGATGGCATGATCAGGTTTCGGATGCTCCTGGAGTTTCTCTCTCCAACAACAGGCACTTCAGGCACAGCCTTTTTCATGCGTGCACTTGTGTGGAGTAGTGCCTGTTGCTCCCTAAGCCAGTCACGTAGTGGTGGGTTGGGGGGGTGATGAGTGATGACGAAGGGGACCCTGGTGTTAACAGTTCGCCCGCGTGCGTGCGCCCGCGCCCATGTGTGTGTGTGTGTGTGTGTGTGTGTGTGTGTGTGTGTGTGTGTGTGTGTGTGTGTGTGTGTGTGTGTGTGTGAGCGTGTGTGTGTGTGCGTGTATGTGTTTGTCTGTGACATAAGCGAGTTGCCAAACGTCATCTACATTGATTCTGCAGGTAGGGAAAAAGTGACAGTGATTTATTATTATCTTATCAGTGCAATGTATTCTGCTATTTGATATCCACACACACACACACACACACACACACACACACACACACACACACACACGCATACACACATGCACGCAAACATAAAAACCCACATGTGCGCGCGCACACATTTACGCACAGATAGACAGACAGACAAACTTATC
>JADBJO010011726.1:0-44713 GCA_016801955.1 Conus betulinus | reverse complement strand
GG
The DNA here is from genome assembly GCA_016801955.1 of Conus betulinus. Taxonomy (NCBI): domain Eukaryota; kingdom Metazoa; phylum Mollusca; class Gastropoda; order Neogastropoda; family Conidae; genus Conus; species Conus betulinus. Next base: position 44,711 of record JADBJO010011726.1, on the reverse strand, counting down.
GGGCGAGATCCTGTGAGCCAGCGACGGGGTATCAGATCGTTGACCCACTGACCGTCACTGGATCATCGCCAGTCTTTGGCAAACATGGGTTGCGCTGAGGTAGATACACTCATTTCTTTCACATAAATACTTCGATCATATTATTATTCTAGTTTGAACTAATCGATCACGGCTGTCAAATCCATTTGTGCAAGCCGTATTGTTATACCGCGTCTATCTGTAACATCATATACGACTCAAGTTCTATTCCGAGTTCTGATCTATTTTATTCACTTAAGGTCCAGCATAACATCATTGCACCATGATCGATCTATTGCCAGGGAAGACTGGATAATTGACATCCTCATCTGTCGATCACCCCATCAGCACCTTATCAACATGTGTTGTATTAATCATGCTTTATTTTCAGCCATCTCCATATCCTGTGCAGATCTACTACACCTAGCAATATCATGAATGAGGAACAATGTTATTTTGAAGCTAATATACCTACCATTTCCCTAGACTGTGGCAAATAATTTTCTCAACAATATCGATCAATAAGTGAACGAATGAAATGTAATGGTATGGAGCTATGGACCAATGTGTACAAAGGTGGAGAATGTTTGTAAAGATTTATTTATTTCCATACAGGCAGAGCAGGAAGCAGAAAGAAAAACAGGATATCAATGGATCACCAAGTAGTGGCGACGTGTCGCCTTGCAGGTTTTTGTATTTCTTTGAACATCAACGTCTGGATCCATCAAGACACCCACTACGTGAGACGAGACGGGGAAGTCACCCTGCAAGTTCACTGGCAGGACGACAACATGGAGATCTCCATTCCACATCACTGATCATCCTTCGCTTCACGAGCTAAGTACATTTTATGTTTCATCATCCAAGAAAATGTCGTGCATCCAGGAGGGTCTTCAGCAACCAACCTCACAAGAACAGTTCAACAAAATTCATAGGAAGAAGTGACATTGCAGAAACTGTGTTTTCCTTTTGTTCTTTTTGTTATTGATTTTGTTTATGTAGTAGTGAATTGTGCATTGAGAACATCTTCTCGAACCTCACACTTCACCATTACATCATTCACCTCGATCAGGCCCATTGAAACACACATTCGCCAAATTATCATCAAAACGTAGTGTTATTAAATCATTGTTAATTCTACGCCTCGATTTCTGTTGTATATAAAAAGAGAAAGGGAGGAGAGCGGTTATTCCATTCTTCCACCAGCACAACAACTGAATGTGTGTTTGACATAATTTGGGGGGGGCTCGACCGGGATGCTGAAATCTAGGACATTGTGATACACACGTTCAGTGTTGGGTTACGCTAGCTCCTTTGGTTTCAAGCGGGCAGGTTGGCGGGCATCAAGTAGTCATCCAGGTAACTGGACAGATCTGGTGCAGCATGTGCTAAATTATATTTCTTTTCCAGCCCTATTTGCTTCCGGAAATTTTCTTTTTTTTTTCTTTTTTTTTTTTAAATTTAATTCTCAAATATATACATATCATACACATTTGACATATACATTTTCCACAGTATAGCAAGAGTGTTATGGGCGGGGTAGACGTGTGGTTGCTTTAGCTGGTAGATTATATTATATTCTATAAGCAACACTCGCGCTCCTCGTAACGCACGCCCTCACCCATAAACATGCGGGAAAACCAAGGAACAATTTCTACAATTTAATGTAACACTTTATGGGGTCAATTAACAACATTTAGTCAATCAAGAAAAGAGAACTTATTCTTCAATCAATTTGATAATTAGCTCCGAGCCCCCACCTTGGTTCTTCCCACCAGTTCCGAAAGTATATAGTAAGTCCCACCACTTATCCCCCAAAAAAGATCAAAATACGAAAAGAAATGGATGAACGCCCCACACACAAATCAACAAATATCATAGCAAGACATAGAGAATATTTGCCTCACCTTAGGTTTCGGAAGGGAGAGGGGGGTGGTCTCACACACAACACACACACACACACACACACACACACACACAACACACACACACACACACACACACACACGCTCGAACTCGGCTAAGCTCACACAGTTCTCAATGTCTGTGGGGGCGCCGTCCCACTTCTTGCCGCTTACTGTCGTCGCGATGTCCTTGCTGGCACGGACTTTACACCCTCACACCTGAGGATGAAGGCGAGGGGTTGACCTACGAAGTTTCTGCTGGCCTACCCCTGCCCACTTGTTAGTCCCTGGAGTCTCAGCCGGGTGCCGGTTTCCCGTCGGGGCCGCACTTCGCCCCCCCCCCCCCCCCCCCCCCCCTCAGCCTCTCAGGTTGTCGTCGGCGCCGGACGTCCCCCAGGGATGCCCCCCTCTTCGGCCACCCCCCTCCCTCGCTGGAGCCTCGGCAGTACAGTGGGCCTATTAAACTTTGCCCAAGTCTCTGGTCACTCCGCCCACTGGACCGTCCTGTGGGGGTCTCCTATGTACTGCCGACACACCGACACTTCGCCGTGGGTCACGCCTGACTGGGAGTGTGCTACGCACAGGAATCTCAGGGCACTGCCGCCGACTCCTCTCTCTCACACCTGACACCCAAAGTTCCTTCACCGGAGATTCACGGAAGTCACACGGATGACGGGAATCTAGGAACGCTTGGTGACAGTCTCCTAAATCCCCACTGGTTGCATGTCCCAGGCAAACACTACAAGCAGGGTAGACCCAAACCTTAACGAGATTTGGGGGTTGGCCTTTCCCCCCGTCGGATCTCGTCACAGTCACAGACACCTCTGTTCCCTGTCTCAGAGAGCTGCTGTGATTCTGCCATATGGGTCTCGCTCTCGTGGTCTCCTCGTGAGTCCACAGAGTTCACACTTTCCTGAGTCTCAGGCCTCTCCTTGGTGTTGTACCTTGCTTGAGAGCGGTGAACGAGAGCGCAGTTGTCTTCTTCTCCCGCTAACTTATAACATGTCATATATCACACACACTCGGGGGGACACACCCCCTCAGCTTCATGCATAGTAGCTCTATTGGCTAGCACATCTCTGTCCAATACCCTGTCTCAACCAACCAACATCCAGCCAGCCCCCCACCCCCCTACTCATACACAGGCACACATTTCGTATGTAGCTCTAAGTGAAAACCACCAGGCTAATCACCCCGTCAGATTTTAAGGAAGGCACTGGCATCCGACCACATGGAGTTAACTGGGGAGGATAAACGGGAGGAGTTCTACCCTAGTCTTAATTAGGGACAGTCAATGACTGTTCCAGACCCCTACTCCAAACCCCCCCAACCCGGGATCCCCACTGCGTGTTGACCACGGCACCCAAGACCCATGGGGTGAGAAAGGGCGAAACACGGGACAGGGGAGATAACTCTAACCCACGGACCAGGGAGGGTCAAAGAGCGTCTAGGATTGCCTGCCCCTTTGGCGGTCGGGCTGACACGATCTCTCCAACCGGCAACACAAACGCGCCAGCTCTTCGGAGGGTCGACCTCCTCTGTGTGATCCCCAAACTCAAAGGCTGGCCCCCGACCTATGTCCAGACAAGCCCCGTTTGTTCTCCAAGGGATAGGGGCCCCACCCCCCTAACAAGCGCTTATTCATGTGCCCATATGGTCAGCGGCAGAGTACCAGCCCCCTGACAGTGCACCCTGATCGGCGGTCGCTGATCATGACAAAGAGTATACAGATAATATATCAATGCATAGAAAAGTATGTTGTTTCAAATGCACATTCAAAGACATGTCAATTCAAATATTATGAGAATTTTTTTTAAGAAAAAAAAAACTTGAGAATGGAGACTGGGATTACGGAGATGCGTATCAGATTGAGATTTTGTTGTTATTGTCGATTTTTTTTAAGTATTTGTGTAAAAAATCATCGGCATGTAATTGTACCATACAGCATCAAACCTGTTTTGATCATTGTTGACTTAAGCATTATAGAGTTCGATTTTGAATCTGCAGCTCAGCTGGCTCTGAAAAACTGAAGCATTTGGCCTATGTCTTTCGACTTACACCTGTAAATATAAATTAGCAACCCATAATAAGAAAGCCAAAAATTGTCTCTCTGTTTGCATGTGTTTGTCGACTCCAAAGATAACAATCTCGCGTGTAATTTTAATGGTAAGCGAGTTTCGGCATTTTTCGTTAAATAAATGTTCAACCTCTTTCCAAAAGGTTTGAACGTAATTGCACATCCATAAAAAGTGTTGGACTGAATCTCTCTCTTCAATGCAGATTGTGCAGTTCGTTGTGTTTGTCAGGCCTCTGGCATTTAAAACAATATTTGTGCTAATAATTCTGTGAAAAATTCTAATTTGAAGCATTTTCAATTTTACATCTTTAATTTTGTGGACATGGGTAAATACCTTATTCCAAGAAACTTCAGAATTAAGTTTTTGTAGCCATTGAGAGCAACAGTTTGGCTTACGCTCATCTTGAGTAAAAAGTTGGCTTGCACTCATCTTGAGTAAAAATTTCATAGTATCGTTTAGCTCTTTTGTTTCTTACATAATAATATTAAAGCGCTCGGCATGTTCTGAACTGTGCTTACATTATTATTATCAGGTTTTATTCCAGTTTTCTTTATGAATTCTTTCATTGAGGAAATCCATCCACAGTATGAGACCAAATCTATAGTGTAATCATCATTAGTCATGAATTCTTCAAAGCTCATAAATTGTCCATTTTCCTCAGAAAATGTTTTATTGCATACTTTCCTTTTTCAATTTTTGTTTGTTTGTTTGTTTGTTTAATTATCTCATTTCCTGTTTTTATCTTGTCGTTATAAAAAAAAAAACAGGTTCAGCTAGAAGTTCATTTAATGTTTGTGGTGTCACACAAAAGACAGAATTCCCTATAGGCTATATAAAGGTGTCTCCAAAACAAATTAGAGCTCATGTATCCTGTACCAAATACTGGCCCATAATTTTCAATTTTTTTTTGCTGAATGAATACATTTTCGTAACAATGCTTTTCCATTTGTGATTTTAAGGTTTTTTTTTTTTTATCCATAAAAGTTTCAAAGCATTAATATATTTTTTGATGTCGGGTATAATTAAGCCACCTTGCTTTATAGTTTTTAATTGTTGTTTTCCTGCTTATTCTATCTTGTTTACCATTCCACACAAAGTTAAAACACATCTTTTGAAGTTTTTGAATTAAGAGATCAGGTGGGTTGCGTAACAAAATCCAGAGGTGTATGAGCTTAGATAGAATGAGGGACTTTAGAACAGCAACTCTTCCAACTGGTGTTGTACTTCGTTGGGACCAAATTTTGAATAATGTTTTAACTTCCGAAAATTTATCATCATAATTCATGTTTTCACATTCTCTCAAGTCTTGAGTAAACCAAACACACGAGAGTATTTTGGATTGAGAAGGGTTCCATATGATTTTTAGTTGAGGACAGTAATTTTTTCTTGGAGTTTTTATGACATCCTAGCCATATTGCTTGCGTTTTTTCGCTGTTCATGAGGAGCCCTGAAACTCTTTCAAACATGGTAAGTACAGACTTCAACATAAGTTAAGGACCACTTGCAATCTGTCTGACAAATGCAACACGCGTAAAAACAAAAATGTTTCATGTGTACATATATTTAATTGCAACCCTTGTGAATCAAATTAAAGCAATTTCATTCGGATTGCTTAATATTTTTGCAATGATAAAGCAATGTAAAGAGACACACCCTGGGAAAAGAAAATCCACAAACATGTTTCTTTAATCTGTTCAAAAACGGATGTGTCCACCCCGCGCAGCAACACAATCGAGACAGCGCTGCCTCATGGAGTTGTTATAGTGTTTGCGATGATGGCCTGGGGTATGTTTTCCCACTCATGTCGCAGGACGTGCAGCAGCTGTTCCTGATTAACTGGACGTGGGCGGTTTGCATGGACTCGCCAGCCAAGTTCTCCCCAGATGTTCTCAATTGGATTGAGATCTGGACTATTTGCAGGCCATGCCATCCTGGTGATCCCAGCTTCCTGAATGAAAGTGTTGACAGCCTCGCAGCAGAGTGGTGTGGCGTTGTCATCCTGGAGGACAGCTTGGGGTCCGATCTGCTGGAGGGTCGCTGTGACCAGAGGCTGTAAGATCTCCTGCAGGTAGCGCTGTCCATTGAGCCCTCCACATGGTAGAGAGGAGTCCCTGTAGTGTCGGCTGATGCCTCCCCAAACCATAATGGAGCCACCTCCAAAAACAGCTGCGTCCTGGATAGCATCATCTTGCAGCTGCTCCTGTGGGCGCCACCACACCCTGATGCGGGCCGTCTTTGGGGCTCACCATGAAGCGCGATTCGTCAGTGAAAAAGACATGGCCCCAATGAGCACGAGTCCACCTCAAATGGTCCTGGCACACCAAGCAAGTCGGCGTGCCCCGTGATCTGCAGCAGCATAGGCTTCTTCACCGGACACCTGGAACGTAAGGCGGGCGGCATGTAGGCGACGCCGAGTGGTCTGCCCACTTACTGCTGTGTGTTGGTGAAAGCACGCAGTTGCTGACTCAAGACATTGGCGGTGGTTGTCCTCTCCTGAAGGGCCTGTCTGCAGATGTACCAGTCCTCACGTTGTGTGTGGTTTTCTTGGGACGCCCCTGGGTGTGGCCGATCGTGGACGGTGCCTGTGGTTTGATGGAGCTGTCTCAGACGAATGATGACCGAGTGTGACACTTGCAGCCCTCTGGCCACCCTCGGACGCCTACTCCGTCCTGCAGCCAGGCGATAGCTTGGGCATGATTGAAATTTCTCAACTTTCGTCTCGCTGGCATGTTGGTGTTGTGTGCTTCAGAACGGATATTTGATGGTTTTTATGGCCATTGTGGTGAGCACAATGCACTCCCATACCTTCATGCTGTCACGTGCATCAGGATTTTCATCTGTGCACAGTTCGAGTCAGTGTGCGCGGATTGCTGACAAACAGCTTGTTTTGCCAAACAAGAACACTTTTTCTGCACGGTCAAGGGGAGTCAGTGCAGTTGTTGCATGCTTGGCAATATTTATTGAGAAGGCCTGACAACTGTCGCGTTCAGAAACCTTGGCAATTACTAACCTTATTTGATATTTGATTTTGAAAGCACCTAAGGCATTCTGCGGTGTAGTCCTTAACTTATGTTGAAGTCTGTATATTAATAGACTGTTCAAAAGATTTTTTGTCGCCATTGTTTACTAATTGAGTGTCACCATCAAACTGGGGATATTTTGTGTTCTACATCATTTATTTTTTATGCCTTTTATCTTCTTTTCTTCCTCTATCATTATGGCTAAAATTTCTGCACACATAATGAATAAATAAGGAGATATAGGGTCTCCCTGTCTGCATCCTCTTTCTACTTTAAACCACTGAGCAGCCTGGCCATATACAATAACAGTTGATTTAATATCCCTATAAATGTTTCTATCCAGTGACATATACTTTCACAAACCCGAAAGCCCTTAGAACATTCAACATAAAATCCCAATCAATTGAGTTGAAGGCTTTTTCAAAGTCTATACAGAGCAACAGTCCAGGGTGGTTTTTTCGCATTTAAATAATTAATAAAATCATAAATTAGTCTAATATTGTCGCCCATAAATCTATTAGCCATGTAACCTGTTTGATCCTCACTGATGAGAGATGGTAAAACATTTCTTATTCTTTTTTTGAAATACACGAGGAAGCTATTTTGTATACTACATTTAGGAGGGAAATAGGGACGCCATTTCTTTTTAATATATATTCTTTGGGTTTATCACCTTTTGGTGTGCAAATAATTAGTCCCTGCTGCTTCTGTGTTGTTGAAAATTCTCCGTCTTTGTAAGATTCATTTATAGATCGTACAACAAGTGGGCCCAGTGTTTTCCAAAAGAATGTAAAGAATTCGGCGCCAAAGCCATCTGTAGCTGGGCTTTTACCATGCTTCATATTTTTTACAGCTTCGCTTGCTTCCTCTATAGTGATTTCTCATTCCAATATATTTTTCTCATCTTCAGATTACTGTGGATTTTTTTAAACAAGTTTTCCGATTTCGCACTTTTCAGTTTTCTTTTCTTGTATAATTTTTCGTAAACATTTTAACCTCCTTCAAAATATCTTTTTGTTTGTTTATTATATCATCATCTTTAGTCACTAGTTTAGTCATTTGTTTATTAATATAGTTTCTGTTTTCAAGGTTGCAAAAGTATTTTGATATTTTCTCACCATCTGCAATCCATCTCGCTTTTGATCTTAATAATACGCTTCGCCTTCATCTTCTGTTCCCTGATTGCTCTTAGTTCTTTTTTTTTTTTTTCTTCAATCATTCTTATTTCAATTTCTGTTTTATTCTCAAGATTTACAAGACTTTCCATGCGTTTTTAAAATCTTGTTCTCTTTTTCTGTTGTTGTTTTTCTTTTTCATTGTGGCGTAAGCTATTGATTTCCCTCGAATTTTCATCAACAGAAAATTAAAAAAAAAAAAATATCGGATATCTTGAATCTGAGTCCAGATTTTATTAACTCAGACAATACTGATTGATCTTGTATCGCTGATTGATCAACTGCGTATTCTTTTAACAACATCCAGAATTAACTTATTAATTTCGTCTACATATTGCTTATCCTTTAATAGAGATACATTAGATTTCCAGAATCCTTTGCATTTTTCATTTTTACCAAATTTCAAGCATAATGTATCCATTGAATGGTCAGACCGATAGCCTAGTTTCATGTCAGATTTTCATGATAAATATAAAGATGATCAGACAAGAGAAAGAAGTCTAGTCGGCTTTGTTTCAGCCCTCTTTTTTCAGTGGAGTTCGTTTTCGCCAGGTATATCTCCTACAGTCCAGATTGTCTTCCCTCCATATAACTGCCTATCCTATTTCTTCTGTCATGTTTATGAGTTCTTCTCTTGCTTTTGGATTATTATCTTGTACATAATTATAACAGTCTAGATGTGGATCCATTGTGATGTTCCAATAACCCACATAACCCACAGCAATAATATTATTAGTATTGTGACTCTTTATAGTTTCTTTAAGTGAATTGTAAGATATCAGACTATCTTTATTAGGCCCGTACACATTAACCAGGAGAAACTGTTTTTCAAATGAACTAAATGCTACAATTATGAAGTTTCCGTTTTCATCTCGTTGTACATCTGTAATTTTGAATTCAAAATTTCGAAAACAATACAGCTACACCTCTGGAATTTGAAAACGAGGCAAATAAGCATTTATATTCCCATTCTGCAGGTACATACTTCTCTTGTTTATTAGTAAAATGGGTATCCTGTAAACAGTATATTGAATATTTTTTTTTGTTTTAAATAGTGGAATACATCTCTACGTTTATGTAAATCACCAAGCTCTTGACAACGTAATGAAGCAATTGTTATGCTATCCATGGCGATTCAGTGAATAATTGTTTCATATATACAGAACTTAAAAACAAAGTAGGCCAAAAAAAAAACACAGCTTATATAACAATGATTATCATACAAAACATTAATGTACTGTATCCCCGGTCTGAAACGCAAAAACAATGACAAAACACAAAGATTGAAAAATATATACAAGCTGTATGGATTAAGCGCATAAGAAGTATGATAAATACATAAAAGAAAAGCAAAAGCTCCTTGACCATTGCAAGCGAATAATGACGCAACAGCATCTTTGCGGGAATACAAAGATAATTTTTCACACAATCAGATTCATTTTAACGATCAATAGCTTAACTCAAGGGAAAAAAAAAGGAACAACTTGGATTCAAAGAGTCACAAAGCATCATCAAATTTTTAACATTGGCAAAAAAACGATGACAAAGCAATCAAATCAATGGTTTTTAAATCATGTGAAATACTATTCCTCCTGTGCCCACCCCCCACCCCCCCCCCCCCGCACACACACACCCCCAGCCCCCCCCCCCCCCACCCCCACTAAAACGGCCGGCTTGGTTTCCCATCTCATTTATTTTGTTTTTGAACACCTCCTCTCCCCCCCCCCCCCCCCCCCCAACGATTCCATCCACCATCACAAAATTCCACTACGATGGCAGGTGCCCACGTGTATCACTGACCGAGAGGAGAGTGATGGTGTGAACACTCATACATGATGTTATGGGGGTGGGGGAGGAGGGGGGAGGGGACCTCAACGTGAGCCGTACTTGGATGTCTGGTTTGTTTTTTGCTCAATGATAGGTTCCGGATACTTGAGTCGCGCACAACAATCGCCCACAACGCATCATCCTCAACAACAAAAAAGTTCAGGCAAACAAGGGAGCAAAGGAACATGTCTGAGTGTAAGAATACGTGCAAAAGGTGCCTGCCCACACGCACTCGCGCGCGCGCGTGTGTGTGCACGTGCGCCCGCGCGCGCGTTCGCGCGTGTGTGTGTGTATGTGTGTGTGTGTGTGTGTGTGTGTGTGTGTGCGCGCGCGCACGCGCGCGCGTGCGTGTGCACACATGCACATTTGCGTGAATGCGCGTATGCATGTGTGTGAGTGCGTGAGCGCGCGCACGCCCGTCGTCTGCATATCTATGTATCTGTGTATAATAATATATACAATATTAGACTACATATTTGGATTGTTTCAGATTCCCCCTTCCCCCCCCCCCCCCCCCACCCCCTCTCCAGGTGCGCATGCCCCCCGAGGGCCATTCCCGAAACGAAAGGTTGAAAAAAAAGAATTCAAGAATGACACAAGGAGCGGACGAAAAGAAAACACAAAAAGAACAAACCAACAAACCGGTTGCATTTCGTCTCATGAAATGACCCATTTTCCCAACAACACCATCCCCACAGCGAAAGAAGCCCACAAGGAAAGCCCAAGGAAAATACAGAGGGGAGACAACAAGCAGTAGCAGCAGTGGCAGAAGCAGCATCAGTGTTTGAGCCAGCGCGCGCCCCGCGCGCGCGCACGCGAAGGATGGGGCGCGGCAAGAGTGGCGTTCCGCGCGCGCGCGCGCACAAGCGCACGCAGGCGATCCCGCCAAACCGACATGAGCCCACCCTCGTCCCCAAATCCCTCAAGCGACATGATATCTGTTGTTCATAGAGTAGAAACAGCTGGGATGCCGACCTAGACATTTTGACAATGCTTATACACATTTTGCCGACTAGAATAATCTTTTCTTCTCCTTTTCGTTCTGGTTATCAATTTGGAAACTGTTGTCGGCTTCGGAAAAGGGACCAAAAAAAAAAAGTAAAAAGAAAGTCTACTGACAATCGAATGCTCAAATAGTATAAATGAATAACTAAGTCGCTCGCACGCACACACATGCACACAGACACTGGCAATACTGTTAATTAGTTAGTTAGTTAGTTAGTTAGTGTTTATAGGGTCCAACAGACTACTAGGAGCCAAATCAGGACCTCGGCTATCATATCTGCTGAGTCTCTAGATACAAATATCCACACTAGTATTAACACATCGCTTAAAAATTTATAAAGACAACAGCACAATTATCTGTTCAACTCCAGCAGCACCTATATACATTATTAAAACACTGTAATTTATAAAAGTTTACCTCTTTCAAAAAAGAAAAAAAAAAAATCCACTGAAATCTCAGAAAAAAGAAACAACTGATAAATCACTGGTGGAAAAGAACTTCTCTCTGATACACATTAAATTAGCACATTCAGTCAAAAAATGATTAACACTGAACAAGCTGTCACATGCAACACACCATGGATGGTCTTCCCTTCTGAGTATCCAACTATGCGTTATATAGCTGTGCCCAATATGTAACCATGACAAAACCGATTCCTCTTTACGGTTACATACTACCGATGGGAAAGGATTGATTAAATCTGGGCAAATTTTCAACAATTTTGCTATGTCTTTGATTAGACCATTCACTCTGCCACAGTTCACGACAATACAGACTAGATTTATGACGAAGATCTGAATGAGGAACAAACTGCACAGGCCTCCTGGACAGACTTGCACGAGAGCTTGTTTGGCTGCTTTGTCTACCATGGAGTTACCATAGATTCCCATGTGGCTGGGGACCCAGCAGAAAACTATACGCTTTCCTGAAGAGACAAGCTGAGTATGAAGATCATGAATATCCACCAAAACTGGATGTGAAACTTTTCTTGTCGAAAAAGCTGACAGTGCCGACAATGAATCCAATAAATAAGGAAATCATTCTGATCTGACCTGGACACCGCACTGAGAGCCAGATTTAAAGCCTTCAGTTCAGCAGTATAAACAGACGACCAATCCCGCAATCTTAACAAGGTAGGTTCCTAAAAATTGTTATCACACACAATGGCAGCTGTAGCCCTCTCATCTTTTTTAGAACCATCTGTAAAAATCTTTACAAAGATCACATTGCTCAAGATAAAGTTGTTTATATGCAGCATTCGAGCTGACCTTTCGAAATTGAGTTAAATATAAATTAATCTATGGATTGGCTATTTTCCAGGGAGGTACATCTGTCTGTAATGGACCGTCATCAACAGCATCAAGGTCAATGCCAGCTGCCCTGAAGTGGGGCAAAATACGAATACCCAGTGGAGGAATCTCATTTGGCTTTAAGTCATATTTGGCTCTAACAGGCGGGTTTATGACAATATCATAGGCAGGGTTTTTCTGGATTAGCCCTCAGTTTCAGATAATTCATGGAAAGACAGAATCTCCTTAGCTCCAGAGGGGGTTCACCCAGATTCAACATACAAACTCTCATACCTCCATGTTGTGTCATAAGCTTTTTCTAAATCAAAAAGAATAGAAACTACATGTTCTCCATTAATCAAAGCATTCCTGATGAAAGACTCGTATCGAACCAGGTGATCAGTAGTACTGTGGTTGTTCCAAAATCCACACTGAGAAACATCCAATGCCCCAAGACATTCTAACTGACATAACAATCGAGAATATACCATTCTCTCCATAGTTTTACATAAGCAACTAGTAAGAGCTATAGGACGATAGTTGTTAGGATCCGAATGATCTTTCCCTGGTTTGGGGAATAGGAACAACAACCACCTCTCTCCAAGAATGTGGAAAATATCCTGAACACCAAACATGATTAAACAGTGACAACAACACCTTTAAACCCTCAGCTGGCAAATGTTGAATAAATTGATAATGAATGTCATCTGGTCCAGAAGCTGAGTTGTTGGCTTTCAAAATGGCGTCCTTTAACTCATCCATGCTGAAAACGCAGTTATAATCCTCAGAACTATCTGACACGAGAGAACAAGATTTTGACTCTGCTGATCTTTTGATACGCTGAAATTATTTGCAATAATGATCAGCTGACGAATTTTGATGAATAGTAGCAGCTAACAAGTTAGCAACCTCCTTTTTATTTGTAATAATTGATCCGTTTACTTTCAAACTTTTAATAACTGATGTAGCCGACTTTCCCTTAATCTTACAGATTAATTTCCAGACTTTCCTTGAATTGACCTTAAAGGACAGATTTGAACAACATTTTTTCCAGATTTTTTCTTCTTGGTTTTAAAAGTATACCGACACGTAGCCCTACATGCCTGATGTTTAAGTTTGTTCCCCACCATAAGAAATCTAGCAAAAGTCTTTGAGCACTCTTCTTCTTACCCTTCAAAGTTTGCACTCTTTATCATACCAGGGGTCTTAACATCATTAGGTTTATCACGGGACTTGGGAATAGCTTCCTTAGCACTCTCTACAATCACTTTAGTGAACTGCAAAACAGGATCATCATAACTCTGCAACAGATTCATAGGCATTCTACTTAAAATCTGTTGCTGATAAAGACTCCAGTCTGCAGAGCGGAACTTCCATGTTTCCCAAGGGGACTCCTGCAATTGCTTCGTAAAATAAATAAAAATGGAAAGTGATCACTCCCGCTTAGGTCTGAATGAACTTGCCACTCTAAGTCCAAAAATAAGGGAGGATCGCAAATGGACAAATCCAAGTGAGTCAAAGAACCAGAAGAAGAACAAAAGGTCGGTGAGCCTGAATTCAGAAGACAGAGATCATGATCTGATATAAAATCTTCAAGAAATTTCCATTGGGAATTAGTGCAGTTACTTCCCCACTGTGGAGAATGACCATTCAAGTCACCAAATAAAAGAAATGGGCGAGGGAGTTGAGAAATTAAACCATCCAACTGACTCTTCGAAATCACAAAAGATGGAGACAGATACAAACAGCATATCGTAACTGCCTTGTTTAACGAGATACGAGCTGCCACTGCCTCCAAATCCGTCTTAAGTGGAATTTCTGTATTAAGTACCGATTTATGAATATAAAGAGAAACGCCTCTCCCTTGAAAAGTCTTCAGAAGCTGGCTTGAGTATGCAGGAGAAACCAGTAATTTCATGCTTCTTACTTGCAGTTAAAAGGGTTTCCTGAAGAGCAATTATCGAAGATCTATACTCTGCCAATAATAGCTCAAGGTCCCGACAATTTGCTTTAACTCTCCTTATGTTCCACTGGAGTATGTCCATGTTAGGTTGTTAAAAAAATATCTATCAGCCCTCTTCCCCAGAAATTTCACTATCCAGCAAAGAACTAAAACAGTTCTTCAAGACAAGATCCTAAGCCGATGCTCCTGATAAATTTCTAAGTTGTTTGTTGCCATGCTTGGAATTTGCTCTTACTGGACTGAAACCTGCTGCACCAAATACCTGACTTCGAGATTTTCCCCTAAGAGGGTCTGGAGTCTGAAAAGGACGCACCTCACTGCGTGCCTGTCTCGTACTGCTGTTATTGACTTGTGGCGCGAGGGGACAACTCTTTCCTCCTCCGATCCTTCACCCCTGACCTCTGGTGCACAGCACTTTGTACAACTGAAATGCCTTTTCCCTCACCAGCAGGGACTGAAGCTTGTACACTGCTGGTCGGAACACTATTGCATTTCTGAGTCAAACCCTCAACTGATTGCTCAAGTATAGTAAGCCGATCCAAAACCGATGACAACAATTCTGTCAGTTTCTTCTCAGGAGCAGTGAATGGAGCTGCTCCCAGATCATCACCCGATGACCGGTTCGAAGAATCGTTGACCACCTTCTGTGCATAAGTAGAAGCCAAAGGAGTCCTGGCCTCCACTAACCTTCTAGCCTCAGTAAAGGAACATTTTCTCTCATCTTTACTTTTTGAATCTCGCATTCCTTTTTCCACACTGGGCAACTTTTTGAATTTGCTGGATGGTCACCCTTACAATTGACACAGTATACAACACTTACACAAGATTCATCATGCTTCTTCTGTCCACAATCACGACAAATCTCCTGACCCCGACACAAGCTCAGCTGGAATTCCCAAAGCGTTGGCACTTGAAACACCACAAGGCGATGGCACAAAAAGCGTAACTTTAACTCGGACATAACCCACTTTGACAAACTCTGGCAAAGATGGCATAGCAAATGTCAAGAATAGCGTGTTGGTTTCGATTAAGTCACTTCCTTTAGAAATTGTAACTCTATGGACCTGCAGGACACCCTGGCTTTCCATCGCAGTCCAAATTTCTGATTCAGCAACTCCAGCCAAGTCAGCACATCTGATTACCCCTTTCGAGTAGTTGAGAAAGGGGTGAATGGAAACCTTAACTGTGATATTCAAGAGTTGAGAACCATCCCTTTTCAGTAGCAACTGAGACGCCGCTTCCGTAGCACAGTTAACAAGGTAGCTACCAGATCTGAGTCTCTTAATCATTTTAAATCCTGTGGATGAAACTCCCTCAAACCACTTACAAACAGCGAACGGAGAAATCCGAGCAATGGATTCTTTGGGGTCTTTTGCTTCCACTAAAAGGAAGCTTGGCCATGTGTCTTGGATACCCTTTCTCTTTGCCACTTCCCTTATCTCGTTATCTGAATCTGAATCTCTATTCATAATCTCGTCCATAAATTTGCCATGTCCATCATCGTTTCTTCTCTCTTTTTTGTTTGGGGGTAGTTGTTTTGTAGTCATACTGAAAGGAAAAAACTTCACCTCCCCTACTCCCCACCCGCCATCGAGTACCCACAAGGGCGATGCCCCTAAGCGATCCTCTAGCAAAGGAAAAACACCAGGGTTATAGCGAAGGCATACACCGCGTGACATGCGCTCCACCCCATCCACCAGGCTCATGACCAACTGTCGAGAACGAAGCGGAGGCCACTCACCTGGCTTCCAGAGCAAGCAACGTGCCACACGGTTTGACCCATGCCATGCCCACACTGTGGAGGCGACCGGTTGACAGCATTGGGCCCCATGCTGCCTCCCGTCTAGAGAAAGTCTGGGCCAAAAGTGGCGCGTTGAGGGGCGCAGACCCCACTCCGGGTCCCTCTCAACCACCAGGACATCATTCTCCCTCGACACGGGTCGCACCGCACGGTCAACACGGTGGAACAAGAGGTCACAGAGAAAACAGAGAAAGTGCTATAGAATACTTGTGATAAAAGGGAAAGAATAGGATAAAGATCCACAAAGGCAGAAGACAGCCAAAACAGAAAACTGCAGATTAATAAGGAGAATATTGAAAGAGAAATGCAGGTGAAAGAACCATTGGTAGGCAGAAAACACACACACACACACACACACACACACACACACACACACACACACACAAACAGAGAAAAAAAGGAAGCCCACCTAAAACAAAGTCCCACCCTCAAGGGGCACACAGAGGGTGACCCTGAGAACTAAAAATAAGACACCCCACCCAGGTCCCCCAGGGCAGACCCTGGTGGGTTTGCAATACTGTTACTAGCAATAATGGTAGGAGTAACTAAGCAACAAAAGAAGTACGAAAACACAAAAGAGGTAAAAAAGACATCAATAGAGACCAATCACTATCGGTGCGCGTGCGGTGCGTGCAATTCCATCAGCATTAAATTCTTTTCCTGTTAGTCGGGAACATTTTTCACAGGTCTTATGTAGAGGATAATAAGTAATCATCATGTTAGATATTACTGATATTAACGAACATTATCAACATCTTGCAGAAGACCATGTAATTCTCTGCAACTTCATTCCATCCTCTAAATGCGAGCCAACAGTAAACAGTTTGGAGGAGGGGAGGGAGAGAACTGAAGAAAGATCTTATCAGGATTTTTCAGCAGCTGTTCGTGGTGGACACGCCCGAGCCGCGCATACGTGCTCCGTGCAAGCGTCCATGCCTGCCCGGGTGCAGCAAATACAAAGAGTGAAAATCATCGGAAAAGGGCGAGGGAGGTTGGTGGGAGTGAAATCTAAGATGGATGAGGAGGGGAGAGGAAATAGGAGGAGGGAGGTGGTATGATGGAGGCGTGGGGGTGGAGGGAGAGAGGGAGTACAAAAAAGAATCCAAGCCTTTATAGTTATCATATCAAGGAAGTAACAAGAGAGAGAGAGAGAGAGAGAGAGAGAGAGAGAGAGAGAGAGAGAGAGAGAGAGAGAGAGAGAGAGAAGTTATGCACAATATCAATACATTGTCTACAAAGCATACACACGCATAAACAGACATGTACATTGGCATAAAATATATACAAGGATACATCATGTAAAATCACTGAAGAGTTATTTCAAGGGAATTTGAGAAAATATTGATGGCTAACCATCCATGAGATGCTTTTTCAGATTTTTCTTAAACTGATTTTTGTTCTTTATGTTTTTCAAAGTGATTGGTAGCTTGTTCCATACATTTCCACCAGAGTACAAAAGACTAGATTTATAAAGATTATTTCTTGGTCTAGGAAAGGATAATAAATGACTATGTCTATAAGTGTTAGTTGTAATGAATCTCTTATCTTTTTAGGAGCATATCCGTTTGTAACATTATGCATGCATACTGCCTTATTGAACAAAAGTCTGTTGTAGAAAGTTAACATATTAAGTTGTTTATAGTCTTCTGTTGTTAGGGTGCTTGATTTTAGTAACACTAATTTTAATGCTCTTTTATACATTCGATGAATAATTTTCAAGTTGGTTTCACTGCAGTTATCCCATAGGGTTGATGCATAATCAATGATTGATAGAATGTGAGCACAGAAAAAGAGCTTTCGAGAATGGGTGTCCAGGAAGTTCTTTAATCTTGGCTAATTGAAGTAATTTTTTTGAGAGACTTTTTCCCATTGACGTTATGTGGTCGGTCCATGTTAAATCTTTATCTATTATTACTCCTAATATTTTATGTGAGTCGACTTCTTCTATTTTTAGGTCAGATATAAACAATGGTGGAAATTTTGACTTCATCTTTTGTCTTTTTTGTCGGCACATACAAACATGCACTTGGTTTTGCTTGCATTTAAGGACATATGGTTTCAACTGAGTCCATTCGATAAGTTTTTTAACATCATTTTGAGTTTACTAGCTAATCTATATGGATCTGAATCACTGGAATGAAGAGATGTATCATCGGCAAACATTTCGCATTTACTTTCAAGAAAAACAAGGTAAATCATTGACGTAGACAGTAAACAGTAGAGGGCCCAATACAGAGCCTTGTGGTACTCCATATTTGATAGACATTAAGTTTGACGTTTTATTGTTGACTGTTACTGACTGTTTCCTATTACATAGAAATGAGGACATGAGATTTATGAATTCTGGAGTTAATTTGTAGAGTTCCAGTTTACGCAACAAGAGAGAACGATTTATTACATCAAAAGCTTTTTCAAAAAGTCTATAAAAAGAATGCCAGTAAATTTATTTTTTCATTATACTACATAAGAGGCTATCAATAAGCTGCACAAGGGTTGTATGGCAGGAATGATTTTTACGGAAACCAGATTGATCGTCGTGGAGTAAATTGTTTTTAGTAAGGTAAGAATATAGTAAATTTTGCAAGTGTTTTCAATAGGTTTAGATAAAGCAGATAAAATAGAAATTGGTCTATAGTTTGATGGAATTGACTTATCGCCAGATTTATAAAGTGGAATTACTTTGGCTTCCTTAAATTTCAAGGGAAAGGTTTGTTTCTCTATGCATAAATTGTACAAATACGTTAGTGTATCAGTAATTATTGGACACGAAATCTTTAGTATTTTTGCATCTAAACCATCTAAATCGCGTGTACTTGATTGTTTTAAAAAGATGAAATACTTTTACTAACGTCCATAACAGTCATTGGTTGGAGGGTAAAGGAAAAGTTAATTTCTTTTAAATCAAGGTAGTGTTTTTAAATGCTCAAGGTCATTTTCATTGGACCTATCGTGTGATATATTTTTTTCTTTGATACTAGCAAAATGGTTGTTTAATTGATCTGCAGTTACATCTGTGATAATTTCCTGATTTCTTGAGACTTGTTTATTATCAAACATGTTAATGGCTTTCCAAATCTGACGTGAATCCTTTGTAGAAATTAACATCTTTTGAAAGTAATTACGCTTAGATTTACGTTTCATTGAGTTTACCTTTTTCTTTGTTTACGGAATTCTTTATTTGTTCCGGCATTGCTTAACTGATTTCTTATGTTAATTTCAATATCTATTTCTTTTGTTATCCCACGGTGGTTTTGCTTCTTGTCTGACTCTTTTTTTTGATGAATGGAGCATGTTTGTTATACACAGAAATAAATGTTAATCCAAAATTCAGTTGCATCATCAGGATCTCTTATTTGTATATATATTTCAATTGTGCTGTGGCAAGGTCTGAAAGGAAATCTTCTTCCTTAAAGTTTCTAAAGCTCCTATAATATATTATCTTGTGCCCTACTTTTGGAATTTTTTATACGGTTTTTGAACCACGTCAGGCAAACGGATTATGATCGCTACATCCACATGGCGGAGAGCATACTTCAATGATGGACTGTTTTGTGTTTGTATAAATGTGATCTATTAAGGTACTTGACTGTTCAGTTATACGGGTTGGTATGTCAATAAGTTGTTCAAGACCGTGTAAGTGTAGTTTTGATGCCACTTGGGTTTAGGTTTCATTAAATCTATATTAAAGTCTCCAAAAATAATAGTTTCAAGGCTTAGCATTGTTACTTCATCCATGAGAACATGAAATTTATCTTGCCAGTCCAAAGTTTCAGATGAATTTCTGTATAAAAATCCTATAATAAGTGGTTTATTGTTTTTCATACTGATTTCAATCCATACAGATTCAATCCCATAGTTTTTAAGGCTGTTTAGTTTTTTTTTTTACAGTTTAATGAAGATGCTAGGTACAAAAGTAGGCCTGTACTTTTAGGTTTGCACGGATCAAGTCTAATTATTTTATATCCCGGTATGCTCATATCAGCATTTGTTATTCTGAGGACAAACGGGATTCCGCAAAACAAAATAAGTGAAAGTTGTTACCACTGTTATGGAGAATAGTTGCAACATCTTTTTTATTTTTCTTGAGTTGTTGATATTCAAATAGCCTATTCGGAGTCCCTGTTTAGTAGGCCATTTGTCCAAAGTTAACGACATGTTGCAGTTAGTTGTGGACATAGTGAAGAAGAGTTTTCTTAAATTTTACTATATATAACAAAAAATGAAATGGAATTTTTAAGAATCCATATATATATATATATATATATATATATATATATATATATATATATATATATATATATATATATATATATATATATCATACATATACACACTCGCTCGAGCCCTGAGCAAGGATACCAAGGCCTCGAGCAAGTCTTATAGTCGGTCTAAGCAAAATTAAACAATATATAAAGAAAAGACTACTATATAATTTATATTAATCAAAAGCGAGAAGCGAAAATAAGCGAAAATCACAATCAAAGTGCTAATAGACAATATTTCTATCTATAAACGTTTGAACTCAGAAACGTGTTCGTTCTGAGAAAGCAAGAAAAAAGATAATGTTTGTGTATTCTCAGCACATACAACAAATACCCATATGACACCATTCGCTGCAGCAGTGGCCTGAAGCAACTGTCTACAACAAATACAAATAATCTTCTTTCAGTTAGTGACTTCCACCACAGTCCAGCGAGATGCAACACTTCACAAGCACCAACTCCAAACTGTCTTTTCCTTTTCTCACACACATATATACATATACATGCATATATACGCGCATGTATATATACACACAAATACATACATATACATACACACACATATATAATCATGATGAAACATAAACACACATGCACACGCGCGCGCTCCTACACACACACACACACACACACACACACACACACACACACACACACACACACCATTGTGTTTCAAACGAGTAGATTGACGCTGTTGCATTTGAGTGTTGACGTAGGATGTCATAAGGTTGAACAAAAACTGGTCGTAAGGAATAGATGGGGGTGGTGTTTGTGTCATTGTCACGGTATGTGTGTGTGTGTGTGTGTGTGTGTGTGTGTGTGTGTGTGTGTGTGTGTGTGTGTGTGTGCGCGCGCGCGCGTGCGCACTTGCGCGCGAGCGCACGCGCTCCGAGACACAGTTAGCTACAACTTGCAATCAACCAATCAATCCATCGCTATATCGCCATTTATCAATCAGTAGTAATAAACCCCATCAATCACAATACATCAGTTAAACAGGTCATTTAATCGTTCACAGTAAATCCATCAGTAAACAATAAACTCATCAATCACAATACATAGTTACACTGGCCATTCATCTTTTCACTGTCAATCAATCAGTAGCAATAAACCCATCGATCACAATACATAGTTACACCAGTCATCCAGTCATTCACACTTAATCAATCAATAGCCGCAAATCAATCAATCACAATATATTATTACACATCAATCACAATACATAGTTACACTGATCTCCCAGTCATTCACAGTTAATCAATCTATAGCAGCAAACTCTCATCAATCACAATATATTATTACACATCAATCACAATACATTCTTACACATCAATCACATATATTATTACACATCAATCACAATATATTAATCAGTTACACATCAATCACAATATATTGTTACACACATCAATCACAATATATTATTACACATCAATCACAATATATAATTACACCGGTCACCCAGTCATTCACAGTTAATCAGTAGCAATAAACTCATCAATCACAATATATTATTACACATCATCACAATACATTATTTACATCAATCACAATACATTATTACACATCATACAATATATTACACACCCATCATTCACAATCCATCAGTAACAATAAACCATCAATCACAATATATTGTTACACATCAATCACAATATATTGTTCACACAGTTAATCCATCAGTCACCCAGTCATTCACAGTTAACATCATCCAGTAACAATAAACCCATCAATCACAATATATTGTTACAATATATTACACCAGTCACCCAGTCATTCACAGTAATCCATCAGTAACAATAAACCCATCAATCACATCACAAATACAATATATTGTTACACCACCCAGTCATTCACAGTTAATCAGTAGCAATAAACCCATCAATCACAATATATTGTTACACCGGTCACCCAGTCATTCACAGTTATCAGTAGCATAAACCCATCAATCACAATATATTGTTACACCGGTCACCCAGTCATTCACAGTTATCAGTCAATAAACCCATCAATCACAATATATTGTTAACAACAATATATTGTAAGTCATTCACAGTTAATCATCAATAAACCCATCAATCACAATATATTGTTACACCGGTCACCCAGTCATTCACAGTTAGTTAATCAGTAGCAATAAACCCATCAATCACAATATATTGTTACACCGGTCACCCAGTCATTCACAGTTAATCCATCAGTAACAATAAACCCATCAATCACAATATATTGTTACACCGGTCACCCTGTCATTCACAGTTAATCAATCAGTAGCAATAAACCCATCAATCACAATATATTGTTACACCGGTCACCCAGTCATTCACAGTTAATCAGTAATCATAAACAATCAATCACAATATAACACTCACAATATTAATCAATCAGTTACACCCATCACCACAATATATTGTTACATTCACCCAGTCATTCACAGTTAATCAATCATTAACAATAAACCCATCAATCACAATATATTGTTACACCGGTCACCCAGTCATTCACAGCTAATCAATCAGTAACAATAACCCATCAATCACAATATATTGTTACAATCAACCCATCAATTAATCAATCAGTAGCAATAAACCCATCAATCACAATATATTGTTACACCAGTCAACCCAGTCATTCACAGTTAATCATTCAGTAACAATAAACCCATCAATCACAATATATTGTTACACCAGTCACCCAGTCATTCACAGTTAATCAGTAACAATAAACCCATCAATCACAATATATTGTTACACCGGTCACCCAGTCATTCAAAGTTAATCAATCAGTAACAATAAAACCCATCAATCACAATATATTGTTACACTGGTCACCCAGTCATTCACAGTTAATCAGTAGCAATAAACCCATCAATCACAATATATAATTCAACACCAGACACCCATTCATTCACATTCAATCGGTCAGTAGCCATAAACTCATCAATCACGATATATCAGTTAAACTTGTCATCCTGTTATTCCCTGTTAATCAGTCAGTAGCAATAAATCCATCAAACACAATATATCAGTTGAATACATGAAACCAACGAATCATTTTAAAAGTCGGTGTGTGTGTGTGTGTGTGGGGGGGGGGGGGGGGGGGGAGGGGGGAGGGGGGGGGGGGGGTCACGAACGGAAGGGGGGCGGGAGGCAGGAACATGGCACAGAGGACAAGGAGGGCAGGGCGGAAAATAATCCCGCAGACATAAGAGGGTTTTTATTAGAAAGTATATCATTACACCCACAACATCCCCATCACCACCCGCACCACCCATCCACCCCAAACCGACGCTACCCTCGCCCCCCATCCCCCTCCCCACTCCCCTCCACAGTCATTGATCACCATGAACATCCGACACACCGAACACAGTGATCAATAAATCACAGTAAACTTTTCAATCTCGATAGAGAAAAAGACAATCATGACAAATTAAATAGATGCCTCGGAGCAGGCGATACATACAGATCTGCTTTCGAGGGAGATTGCAATAGTTTCCTCATGCAGGTAGTGAAGGGTTTTTATATTTATGGCATACATTTTCCCATTTACTTCATCTTCATTTTTTCTCTCTCAATTTCAAATCTTTGCCAAATCATTACTATAATGATGGAAGAATTGTTAACCTGCACTTGTTTTCCCCCCACTACTTAATTGTTCAGCATTGTATTGTTTGGTCAATCAGTGGGTGATTGCATCTCTTAGGAGATCCAAGGAAAGGTTGTTCTGCACAATTCTTAGCCGCTGACAGTGCTTGGGTTATTGAACAGCAGAGCTGACCACTCAGACTGTTCCATATCTTTTGATCTCCCTGCATCCTTAAATGGATCCTCAAGCATAGGCTCAAAGATTGTCCCCTACATTTTATACTGTTTGCGTAATGTTTTTAGTTTTCAGCAACTTTTTTTTCCTCTCCACACTTTTGTTTTGTTTAATTCTACTACCTTTCGCTGGCTGCTTTCGGGGTGCTGTTGGATTCTTTTTTCGAACCCTTGGCAGTCAGAACACCACCACAGAATTATGGACTGTGGTGTGTCTCTATCTGACGCCAAGCGCACAGACTCGATCAGCCGTGTCTCCCTGATGAGTCCGATCCAGCGGACGAAAGGCCTCGGAGCAGGCGATACATATAGATCTGCTTTCGAGAGAGATTGCGATAGTTTCCTCATGCAGCTAGTGAAGGGTTTTTATATTTTAGGCATACATTTTCCCATTTACTTCATCTTCATTTTTTTTCTCTCTCAATTTCAAATCTTTGCCAAATCATTACTATAATGATGGAAGAATTGTTAACCTGCACTTGTTTTCCCCCACTACTTAATTGTTCAGCATTAAATTAAATAAATGCAAACGCAAATCAACATTAAACAGCGAAATTTTCATACCATCTTTAATTTGCCGAGTGACATCTTCGACGACCGTAAAACACCATCATCATTCCGTATATCCCATATTTTTCGTTGTCTCTTGACACCCCCCCCCCCCCCCCCCCCCCCCCCCGGACATGCGTTCAACTGCGTCGAATTATCGTGGCCGTTTGCAATATTACCGTTTGCGGCAGAAGTCCGAAACGTGAGAAACCTATATTGTTGATACACTGTTTAGTTGTACTGGTGATGTCAAATTGAGGCTAGTGTCAGTCTAGATCTAGCTAGGGGTAGAATGTGCAGATCTACAACGTTATAAGTGTCTAGAAGGAAGACACGTTGACATGTAAAGGTAGCACTTCGTATACTAGCAGATTTGTATTAGGAACCAAGAGCGAGTTGCTCCTAGAAGAGAATTTATACTTGATGTAATAAAATTTAGCTGTGGAGTTCAGCTGGTAGGCAAACCTTGAGGTGTTTGTCGAGACAGATTAGAGTTTGTGTGTCAAGGGACACAATCCAGGTACAAGAAAGGTACCTAGGCCATGCAGTCAGTGGTAAGTTAAGCCCCTTCTTGTTTATCGTAGGTCACGAGAAGAACAACGTTGGTTCAGGAAGTATCTGAACAACATAGTGTTGTGGTTGTAGAAAACAAATAATAACGTAAGATTAAAGTTGTATTATAATTGTACTGCATTATTTATTTATTTATTTATTTATTTTTTGCGGAGGTAAATACGCTTGACTATTAGCAAACATGCCGAAATCAAACCATCGCCGGAATGCTGTTCATGATGTAAGCATTCCTCAACCGCACCGTCTGCGAGTGATATTGCGTTCGAATGTTTGAGAGCCGAAGGTGAAGTACTGGGATGCAAGAAGAAAGAACTCTCTGATTATATTGAAAGACAAAAAGAGAAAGAGAGAGAAAGAGAGAAAGAAGAGATAGACAGAACAGAGAAACTGGAGAGAGAGAAAGCTGAGAGACAATATCAGTTAGAACTTAAAAACTAGCCGGAATTTCTTCAGAGACTGATTGGCCACCCGGACTCACCCGACTTATACGTTGTACAGGTGAACACTAGTTAAACAGCTCGACCATCTGGTGTTTTAGCGGATTTATTGTAAAAACTGGGATCGGACGAAAAACGATCCGTCACACAATACTCCCCCCCCCTCCTCCGGAAAAAAAAAACACAACAAAGAAAAACAAAAAAACAAAAAAAAAATAACCAAACTGTTTTTACTAAGCGGAAGTATACAGACATTCATAACCCAAATGATAGACACATAAAAAATACAGCAAACTTTGGAATACAGACGAACAAAGTCATGTCTAGGGGATGAAATGATCCTCACAAGAGCGTGAAAGAAGGTCAGCAAACACATTTGATGATCCTGGAACCAGTCTAACTTTAAATGAGAATTCCTGCAGTGACAGAGCCCAACGCATAATCCTGGAATTTGTTTAATTCGACGTGCGTAGATACGTCAAAGGGCGATGGTCTGTCTGCAGAATGAACCGGAATCCCCAGAGGAATTGCACAAACTTTTGCCCAGCCCAAACTATGGCCAGACATTCTCGTTCAATCGTACTGTACGCTCTCTCACGGTCTAGCAATTTACGACTAGCAAACACAACTAGGTGGAGAACGTCATCATGTTCCTGAAGCAGAACAGCATCTGGTCCTAGAGAACTGGCGTCAGTTCTAAGAACAGAGACATTACCCAATCTAGGTAAGAGTAGAACAGGTGCAAAGGACAGAACGCCTTGAATCCTGTGCAATGCTTCAGCACACCGAGGGGTCCAAGAAATGACCAGCATCCTTAATCAGATCCGAGAGTGGAGCACTGAGAGTAGAACAGCAAGGAACAGATCTTCTATAAAAGCTGAGTAAGCTTAATAGAGACCTGACTTGCTTCCTGGTAGTGGGGGTGGAAATCTTCAAGGTTTTGTCAACCTTTTCCTTGACAGGGCGCATGGCACCACCTCCGACAGTGTGACCTAAGAATTCCATTGACTGAAATCCTGCTTCCAGTTTCGAGGAATGGGCTGCGAGGTTGAAAAACCTTAGACAGGAAAGAACACCTTGCACATGGCGGAGATTATTGATTATTGCCGTTGTTATTTGTTGTTATTATTGATTGATTTCTTTACTATATGAATTGATTGAATTTATTTAGATTTGAGTGGCATTTGCGTTTCCCCATACCTTTAGCGGGGTCACAAGATGTCACAGATGGGTGATTGGTGCATGTGTCTGTATGCCCGACTCTCCCAGAAATATGGATGCGTGTTCGAGCTTTCCTATCACACACACCCACTCAACCGCTCATAGACAGCCAGGCAACACAACCGCAAGTCTGTTCTTATTTTCTTCTATGCTGTCTGGACCATCACACACAAAACATCATCAACAATAAACATAAACACATAATTATGGAATACACCTCAACTATAGGTGTACAATACTAGTATAAATATGGGTATCAATATGGTTGTATGGCGCGTACGCCAATAGTCTGCCACGGGCACTGTCCACAAGAAGCACACCCCAACTATGTGTGCACAATACTAACATAAATATGGGTATATATATATATATATATATATATATATATATATATATATATGCA
The DNA here is from genome assembly GCA_016801955.1 of Conus betulinus. NCBI lineage: Eukaryota > Metazoa > Mollusca > Gastropoda > Neogastropoda > Conidae > Conus > Conus betulinus. Next base: position 17,367 of record JADBJO010011726.1, on the reverse strand, counting down.
TATGCATATGTATGTATGCATGTATGTGTGTGTGTGTGTGTGTGTGTGTGTGTGTGTGTGTGTGAGTGTGTGTGTGTGTGTGTGTGTGTGTGTGTGTGTGGTATATGTGTGTGCGTGTGTGTATGCGTGCGCTCATGTGTGTGTGTGTGTGTGTGTGTGTGCGTGTGTGTGTGTGTGTGTGTGTGTGTGTGTGTGTGTGTGTGTGTGTGTGTGCGCGAGCGCGCATGTGAGTGTGTGTTTGTGTGTATGTAAGTAATTTCTTTTTGTATATGAGGATTGTTGAAAGTTAAAGATAAACTCCTGCTGGACTATGAAATAGATGTAAGCATGACAAACAAAGTAAAGTATAATTATTTAACATTTGGTAATGCCAGTGGAGTGAATCTGTCATACGAAATATTAGTTGTGCACTGTATTCTCTACTCTTGGACCATCTAGTAATAGGTCACGTACACTAAGAGTTTCTCCACACACACATGTAACATTTTTGCTGTATTTGACTCGGGGTGACTTAAAACGCATCCTATGAATTAAAGTTACAACCTCTCTAGACGTCAGACTTTCGGTTTTGCCTAATTGAGTCTTGGGGTGGATGTCAGGATTTGGCTGTATACAGTTGTGATAACATTGACTATCTGTGTCTTTCAATTACATCTTGAAAGTGTTAAAGGATGCTCTATTAATCAAAAGTATATAACATTCTGATATGTCTAACGGAATGTTCAGTGCAGTCGTGCCTTCAATATTGCGAACTGCCCTTCGAGCATTTTGATCAAGTTTCTCATTTGTTGAAATTTCCACAATGTGAGGGGGCGCCCAACAAAAAAGTCACATTTATTCTTTTCATCTAAAGAGTTAAAGACTGTAAGGCAGAGAGGGCTGACTTTGAATCACTTGACAATTTTCTATAGAAGAATTCAAAACACACTTTAGGGACATTAGAATATCAAATAAATCTGCAATAAAAATTGGCAGGTATTTGCCAAGATAATGTAATTCCTCCACTTTTGATTTCGGTATTGTAAAAGCTGCTCCTGCTCTATGGTCATCAAACACCAAGCCATCCTTAAGAATTTGAAGATGGTCCATATATTGATTTCACAAATGAAAAATTACATAATTTTTAAAAGATAGGGTGGATCGTTTGTCTTCAGTTCAGTATTGTTGTTGTGTCATACTTTGCTTTGGTTTGTTCCCATTTGGGAATGGGAGGAAAGGGTGGGTTGACAGCTATTTCACTTTGGCTAATGTTGGTTTTCTTTAGAAGAGTAAATATGTATTACTAAATAGATTTAGTTGATTTTATGTCTTTTGCTCTTGTGGCAAAATCTGTGTCTGAATTTAGAGGTACTTCATTTGCACAGAAACTATGTTGCGATTGGTTCTTTAAAACACTTTCCAAAACTCGTTCAAGGTAAAATTCCAATTTCATGGTAAGTCCCAATGTTATATGCATGTGTGGAAACTCCTGGAGCAAGTTTATATCCTTTGCAGTCTACACATTGTAGCTTATCAAGTAGATGCTATGGGGCGCTGAACAAGACTTCTTGGGCATAAATTAATCTAGACCGCTCAAGAGTGGAAGAAAGGAGTGTTAAACTGTCTTTATCTTGACCCCATTTTTGTTTGCGTATGATCTTTAAAAGTTTTAACTTTTTCCTGCTTTATTCTAAATATATTCAATATGTTGGTTCCATGAAAGTTTTGATGTTAGATATACTCCTAGGAGTTTAACAGATTTAACGTAGTGTAAGACAGATCCATTCACGCTAAATTGTGGAAGTTGTATGGGTCACATCTAGGGTTAAAAAGCATTAGGGTTTTTTTTTTTCCCGACAGTGTCAGTCCATTTTCGTGTTTAAAAAAAAAACAACTACTAACAAATGTTTAATTCTCCTTGATATTATTTTGATCTTTATGTAATTTAATGATCTTAATGTGGTCTTGCTTTCCATAGTGACTTTCATCCACATACAAATGTCTTCAGCAGAATGTAGAAAGAAACTCGTGGACAGCATGGCAGCACAGAGTCCTCAGAAGTGAAGCCCCCTTCAAGCAAGTGTTTTGGCCCTGAACTCCTGACACTCTAGGGGGGTTGGGCCACACCCGGTTCATGAATCTGGATGTCCCTCTGCTGCCCCTTTTTTTTCCCATCTCGGGACGAGCCATGGCCAGGATTTGAACCCATGCCCCTCTGGACATGCTCATTTTCCACTTAATGACTCGCGCACAAACCGCTGAGCCACTGGGACCCCTGATATTTGTAGGAAAGTTAAGCCTTATGAAGTTCACTTTTGTTCCTCCTTAACCAGATCCAGCTTGAACATCTCTCTGCTGCTTCTGCCATTGCTTTCAGGGCTCTGGTTTTTTCCCTCCCTGCAACTGACAGCTGTTTCATGAGGCTGTATGCAGACGTTCCTACAAACCCCCTTGCTCTAATTTCTGCAGTGAGGACTTTGACCTGATAGCCTTCTCTCCTCAGGCTGTTTGCCAGATCAGCATACTTTTCAGTCTTGTAGATTTGAGCTGCCTCCATTCTGTTCTCATATGGCACCGTGAGCTCGATCATGATCAGCTGCTTGGTTGACTGAGAGTGGACTACTGTCTGGGTCTCATGCCACTCTTGCTGATGATCTCTGGGTGACTCTTCCATTCTGGGAGGTCTGCAGTGCACTCCCAGTCATCTGCCCCGTCCAGCAGACTCTGCCTGCATGTTCCGAGTGGCACTGTTGTTCTTGGTCATGATTCGCTGCCTCCTGCCGTGAAGAATGTTGCGGGTGCTTGTGGACTCCTGATTTTAACTTTTGTGGTGTTGGTACTAGCCCAGACTGCTTGTACAATGTCTTTGAGCACTTGGTTGTGCCCCCATGTGTACCCTCCTTGAGCCAGGGCTACTTTACATGAGCTTAGGACATGCTCCACTGTTTGTTTTTCATGGCAGAGGGGGCATGAAGGATCGTCTGTTTTTCCCCACTTCACCAGGTTTGCATTTGAGGACAGAAGGTCATATGCAGATCTGGGAATGAAGCTGATCCTGAGAGGGGCCATGTGCCAAATGTCATTCTAAGTGAGACTTCTTTGGAGTGCATTCTCCCACATTGTCCATTGCACTTGCTGGCTCTGCTGGACTGCTTTTTGGAGTCTTTTTGGTCTTCTTCTTTTCTCATCTCCTGAATCATCATGTCTCTTTTGGCTTTTCCTTTGGCCTTTGACCACCATTCAGTTTTGGTCACCCCCAGTCCTTGTCTGTTGGTCTGTGTGTGTCCTGTTATTTCTCTGATCTTGAGACTTTCTTTTGCAGAATCCATCGTCTCTTGAACTTTCCATTTTCTGCCTGTCTTCAGTTGGGGCTTGATTGCTTCTACCACCTTGTCTCCTGAGTCCTCCAGCATGCTTTGAAGTCTGATCTTCCCTGCTTTGTATTCCTCCAGGATGGATTTCAGTGGTAGTTTCAGCTTTGCTTTGCTTGGCGACAGTGCAGCGCTATGTCAGTCAGACAGGGTGGGACACCAAGCCATTTCCTGTGAACTTGTTGATTTTGGATTCCATTGCCTCCACTATGCTGGTGCAGATGTGTATATATCATCAGAGGCCATAGGTGCTTTGGTATCAGCATGAACTGCAGACACCAGACCTTGTATTTGCCAGGGAGCCCACACTGGGCAATGGTCTCCAAGCCTTCTTCTGACATCTGTTTGGTTCCTTTTGCTCTTTGTGTGCCTTTCAGCGTATCATCATACCATCTTCCAAGGATCTTGACTGGCTCTTCCGTGACTGTTGGAATGGCCTGGTGGCAACACTGAAGACCACAGATTCGGCCACATTTCCTTTCCTCAGTGAGAGACTCCGTGATTTCTTTGGCTTGAACTTCATTCTGAATGAGGCAACTATGTCATCCAGCCTTTCCAGCACATGACGTGTCTCGTCTTCTCTGGATGAAATCACTGTAGTGTCATCCATGAAGGCCTTGAGAGGGGGCATCTTGTATCCATCACCAAGGTCTATTTGTCTTGCATTGCTTGCTTGTTGCTGCTTTCAAGATGACTTCCATTGCCAACACGAACAGTATTGGGGAAATTGCACAGCCCATTGCAATACCCACTTCCAAGTTGATCCAATCTGTTGTGTAATCCTTGGTAGAGAAGCGCATTGAGAAGCCATTGAAGTACTTCTTGAGTATGTCGCGGATGTTCTTTGGCACATGGTACATCTCAAGAGCCAACTGTATCATCTACGTCCAGGTCTCTCTTTTCTGTTTTTGTCTTTGGATTGCGTCCCAGATCATTGTGGCGTGTTCTACACAGCCAGCCACGCCTGGGATGCCACCTTTCTGGACTGACACATCCAAGTACTTGTTTTCCATGAGGTACTTGGTCAGCCTTGCTGCCATGACAGAGAAGAAGATTTTCCTTCGATGTTCAGTAGTGATATTGGCTGAACTGGCTGATGTCACTTGAGTTTTGCTCTTTGGGGATGTACACACCATCTGCCGTCATCCACTGGCCGCTGATCTTCTGGTTTCTCCAAGCTGGTCGCAGCAGCCTGTGGAGCCACTCCAGCACCTTGGGACATTTCTTGTACAGCTGGTAAGGTATTCCGTTTGGCCCTGGTGATGATTTGGCTCTGGCTTTGTCGACCACCTTCTTGATTTCCCGCCAACGTTGGAGGCTTGTCATTGAACTGTTCCTCAGGGCTGGTTGGCCACACCAGACCTTGAATGTCGAGTGGTGCTTTACTCTGTGAGTCAGAGTATGCTTTCCTCAGATGCTGCTCAAGAACTTCTTCTTTGTTCACACTTAGGGTCCCAGATTTTGGCTGCTCAAACAGAGTTCTGGCAAACTGGAAGGGGTCTCTGAAGAAGCGCTCTTGTGTCTTCTTCTGTTTGCTCTTCCTCTTCCTGGTAGATTCTGCTTTGCTGAGGGCGCTGTGTTTTGCTTTCAGGTCTTCCCAGAGTTTTTCCAAGCCTTGTTTTTGCAGCTGGCAGTGCGGTCTTCATTTGCTTCTGCAGGTTTTTCTTTTTGACCCTGATCTTGTCCATCTCTTCTTGGCGTCTGGATTCTTCTTCGGAGGTGTTTTCTCTTTGAGTAGTTTTGCTCCATAGGCGTCTCTACATGTGGCATGCACAATGTCCCCATATGTGGCTAGTTTGTGTTCCAGGGTGCTTTTCCCTATCAGTGCATCAAGTCTTTGAACGATTTTTGCATCCAGTTCCTCCAAATCTTCAGTCTCGTTTGCTCGTGGCAGGTTGAGTTTCAGGCGCCTGGCATCAAGGGCCTGTGCAAATTCCTCATCCGAACCAACAGCGTGGATGTCCTTGACATTGTGGTTTAAATCCTGGCCTTGGTCTTCTGACGTCTTCGCTGTTGATGCAGTGCGCTGCTGCTCATTCAGACATGTACTACAACTATGTCTTTTGATAAGCCTTCGTTATATCTGCAATTAGGATTTTAGATAAGATTGGAGATAATACTGATCCTTGTTGAAGATCCATTTCTAATGTTCTAGTGTTGGAATATGTATGCTCTATTCTTTTTTAAGTAATTATACTTCGAAGGAAAACTTTGGTAGAATTATACATGGTTCCATTTTTTCCAATAGCTACCAGCGTACACACAAATTGTTTATGCCATACTTGTTTTTATGTCAAGGAAAGTTGCCAGGATGTTTTCGTCTTGTGGATTGTTATTTGACATGTGTTGTGAGTTTCACTAGATGCCCTGTTGCTGATCTGCCGTTCCGAAAACCAGCTTGATGTATAGGGATAATTTGATATTTAACACAAAAATACAGTGATCTACTAAGGACAATTCTTTCCATTAGTTTGAATGTATGCAACGTTAGGGCAATTGGGCGCTAGCTGTTTATGTTACTTCTAGGTTTCCCTTGTTTATGTATAGGAACTATGATAGAATCTTCCATAGTGAAGGTAAATTTCCATCTTCTCAGCATTTTTGAATGAATACTGAGATAAAGCGATTTACATTAGGTAGGACATGACGCAACAGTTCATTAAATATACCATCTAAACCCACTGTTTTTTTGTTGGTTTTTTGGGGGGTTCCTATATTAGCAAGACATTCTTCTGCTTCTTGAACTGTTAGAGAGGCACAGATCAGTTGTTGGTCTGTCATGTCAAACCGCATGTGCCTGTGTCAAGACAAACTCTAACTTGCTGGATCAAGATCCCTTTGAGCACGCTGCCAGCTACGCTGCAGTGGCCTACTCTGGGGTTAGCATCTCCTCAGAGATGAAAGCAGCAGGCTGGTCCAGTGATCACATTTCATTACATTCCATAAAACACTGGTTCCAAAGAACTTGGTTCGAATGCTGCTTGATAATTGCCTCAGTGGTAAATAACTTTTTTTTTTTTAATGAGCAATTCATTATTTCATTTTTGCAAAGAGACATATATTGCACAAACATATAGGGGTGAGGGGTGGGTAGTGGGGGGAGGGGTGGGTAGTGGGTAGAGGGGGGGGGGGTGGGGGAATATATAGGGATGAAAAGATAATAAAAGAAGAGATTATACCAACAAGTATTGCAAAAGAGATAATATAAGAAATGCAAAACAACATGTATACGTGTAGAGATACCAAACTACAGGATGCACACACACACACACACACACACACACACACACACACACACACACACACACACACACACGGTGACATGACCAGCATAGTACCATTATCAACGAAAAAAAAAAAAGGAAAAAAAAAACCGCGACACATTTCAAACTATAAGTGGCAAATACAGAATCCAATTGTTTTCAAATTCTCTTTTTGTATTATTTATAGAGGCTAAGTATTGTTCTATGTTGTATCTGTTTTTTTTTTAAATAAAAGTAAAGGCTTGTAAAGTTGGCTGTACATGCTGTAATTTACATTTATAAGTATGGAATTTAGCCAAAAGAATGATACGATCTGTTACTTTATCTGTGTGCACACCTTGTTTTACTCCAAATAAATTAATTCTTTTTCTAAATGAAAGTTGATACTGTGATGGTATTTTTCTTCTATCATTTCTTGCAGGCATCTCCAGAATCTCTGGACTATGTCACAGTCATACAGCATATGTGAGATGGTCTGCTCCTCCTGTTCACAGAAATTACAAACAGGAGAGTTCACTATTTTGTGCAAGAACAAATATCTTTGAGTTGGGAGGAGTCTATGTAACAGTCTTGTCTGGAACCATCTCAGCTGTACATCTGATGATGTTTTATAATAATGAGAAAAGATAGATTTCCAGCTGAGATTATCAAACAAACCATTCCATTTAGTAACTGCAGTAGGGACACTGTTATTCTTATTCAATACATATTGTACCCATTTGTTACCTTTATGAATACAGAACCAAGTCTTACACTCCAAGAGTTTGAATCTATTGGTTAAATTCACATTCAGTTTTTGGCGGTGGTTTCGAATCGCATTTAGAATGCCCTCATACAAAATAAAATTGGTTCTGATACCTGGAAATTTGGTCAAAAACTCATTGTAAGTCATGAAATTACCATTGTCATTCAGTAACTGTTTGACAAAAAATGTTGTAATTACACCACTCCTGCACATGAATAACTTTTCTGTCTCTTAATACATTTCCATTGTACTGAATACATTCAGCTAAAAATTCACGTACAGAATCAGGACAACATTTTAAATCAAGTTTCTTGTAATGTTTCATTATATCCTTCCAAAAAGGATTTATCAACATTTTGCATAATAACATTTGCATACTGAGCTCCAAAATTATTGATCTTGGCCAACTTTGTATACATATTAAAGACAAACTCTCTTAAATTAGACTCAAATGTTAGTCTTCTCAGCCAACTGATCTTCATGGTGGACAAAAAAGTTCTAACATTTACATTTTTAGACCACCTTCACTAACTGCTTGTCATAACAGACCTTTTGATTTTACTTTGTTTGCCATTCCATAGGAAAGTGTACAGTTCTTTTTCTAAAGTACTAATAAAGTCTTCTGATGGATCAGGCAGATTAATTAATAAGTGGACAATTCTTGAGAACACTAGTGTCTTAAAAAAATTGAAGTAGTGACTGCAGTACTCGTTTCAAATATAAAGATAAAGGGAAAAGATGGTAAAAAGAGTACCTGGAGAGGGGATGACTGACGTTTCGTGTCGTAGACACTTCATCAGGGAATGACAGCAGTGGGAAGATGTTGATGATGGTTGACTTGGGTCACTGAGCGCAGTTCATCATGGTTTGAAGGGGTGGAAAGGGCAGAGGTGGGAGTGGTGGGCAATACTGAATGTAGGGGTGATCATGGTTCACAATAGAAATGGGGAGTGTTGATGGACAGCAAAGAAGAGAACATTGTAACCCCAGCTAGCTCGAATAAAATCCCTCAGACTCAACTTTTAGGTGTGTCTCCTGTAAACAAAGGATATGAGCATCTCTCTTTCTCAAAAAATCAAAAAAACATCTGTTCTCTTATTTGAATTGTTCAACCCATTGCAGTTGAATGAGCAAATTTTAAAAGAATCTTTTGCTGCCATCTTGGTATGATACTAGGGAACTGTACAAATGTGAGAGAAAAGGGATTTAAGAAAAAATCCTGAGATACATACTGTACAAAGAGAGACCATAAAGGAAAGTTTAGAACAGCAGTGACTATCAGTGACTATCAGCGTCCATGTTTGTACAAAAAAACTGCAGTGCAGCAAAAAACAAACATGAAAAGGAAAAACAGGTTACAGACCATTTCTCCCTCCCCTCTCTCCAAACTAGATTCAGTACAAACACAATGTCATCATTATTTTCTCGAGGGCCATGGCTCTCAAAAACATATCCAAAGCCGCCATAGTATAATGAAGGAGTACAAATGAACTTGACCCAGTTTCTGTCGAACCCGCTGGCACATCACTCGAGCACATGAAACTCACAACACACACACATAACGTAAGGACGACTACACTACACGACAACAACAAAAAAACACTCACGCAGTCTTGTCATAATTGGGTCCACCACCAATACTCCCACATTGGGCACCACAAAAATAATCCATGGCAAGGAACCACACAAAGCTTTTCACCCCATATTCGCTACACGATTCATTCACGACGGCGGCCATTACTGACCGAGTCATGTGACCACACAAACAGAACATGTGCTCCCGCCATTGAAAATGAAAACAAATGATAAACAAAATTTAAAACAAATTCGAATGGTAATCTCAGAGGGAAATATACATTTGGAAGATACTCCTATTGAACATTACTTCTGTTGAATATCTATTTAACCAATGGATCAATCGATCGGGAACTGGATCAATCGATCGGGAAACAATGTCAATGAAAGCTAGTCACACCCAATGACTAATGATATGGTCTAAACAGTGGTAAATAACTTGCTTTCAGGAATTACTAATTACCAGATCAACTTCACATGAAAAAGCAGGGTTGTCACGGACTGTATTTCATCTGGTCCCAAATTTTGGGGACACGTTTGACTGGAACAGGTAAACCTGTAAACCAGATGGCCTGTTTACCTGACAGCTACTCACCTGCGTTTTGTGTAAGTCAGGTGAGCGAAGATTTCCCTTCAGTCTCCGCAGAGCTGCTGGCTGAGCAACTTAACCAGAGAGCCAAAGGGAGATTGAAGACAGGTCCTCGCTGGCTGTCAGTTCCCCCAGGTGTCGGTGAATCCCCGTGTCCGACCTGCAACTGACTGCCATCTGGGTGTGGAGAGCAGCCCTTGCCCAGCCACAGTCTCTACCCCCCGTGGGGGTATGGAGAGGCTGACTGAGCGGGTCAGTAGACATCGTGTGAATGCTGCCAACCGGTTGTGGGGTACAGACCAAACCCACCTGCTTTCTCTGCCCCAGGTGGGGAGGGGGAGGGGGGGGGGGGGGTATGGAGAGGCTGTCCGTGAGGTCAGCAACGAGCTAGCGTGTCAGGGCTTCAGGTGTTTGTCGGGACGACGACTTGTTTTTCGTTGTGTGGGAGTCCTTGGAAGGACTCCACGAACTACACCCGTTAGCAGCTTCGTTTTCCATCAAGTCGACGTGTGTTCTTCTGTTGTGTGGGAGTCCCTGAAGACTCCACAAACTGTGCCTGTGAGTGGTTTTTAAACTGTGTGAGGACTGTGTGACTAGGGTCAGATGTGGCCAAGCAGATGGACTGTTTGCAGTGACACTACTGTAGGTGCCAGCTTGGTTTGATGTGACAGAGCATCTAGTGTCATTGTGCGCCCTCTGGTTGTGGCGTAAACGAATTGATATACGTGATTGTCCTTGTATGCATTATGCACTTGTTTTGATTTGACTGTTTGTGATGACACTACTGTAGGTGCCAGCTTGGTTTGATGTGACATTATAGCATCTAGTGTCATTGTGCGCCCTCTGGTTGTGGCGTAAACTAATTGATATACCTGATTGTCTTATATGTATTATGCACTTGTTTTTTTATTTGATGATTTAGGCAGCTAAAGCAAAAACGTAGAAAGTTAACTTGTAGCCTGGCTATCTATGTTCGTGTTGTGTTGGTGTGTGTAGAGAAAAGTCGTACACGCATCCAAACGTCTTCAAGTGAGAGTCAGACAGTAAAACACGCACCACACACCATCTGTAACATCTGGTGACTCCATCTTGTAAACATCTGGTGAGCCCGTAGTTTTAACTTTCTTTTGGCTATTTAAATTCAAAATTGTCTTAGTGGTAGGATTTCTCTTTGTGCCCCTATAGCTTGCCCCAGTTATTAAGGATAGGTAACACTGACAGACTTTCCTGTTGAGCAATTCAGTTGTGCTGTATTGTTTTGTTTTGTGAACTGTGTCTAAGTTCTTTCCCATCTCCAGCATAACAGGATACCTTCTTTTGTATAGTTTCTGGGGATACGAGGGCCTAGTTCTTCCTTCCATTGTGGGGTTTGGTTTTCATTACCTTCATTAATCTTTTCTTCGTGATTATTTCTCTTTCTATCTTTACTAGGGGATTTTGTTGCTTCTTCAGCATTCTTACGGTTCTTTTCTCCTGAATGAGTGAGTGTGTAAATGACTGTCCTGAACCATTTTCTTTTAAAGAAAAGAATGTTGGTTGTTGTGAATACCTAGTGTTTAAAAAAAAAAAAGAAAACGCATTTTTTTATATTCTGTTATTGTTCATGTCTCATTGCTTGATATATGCTTGGCCCTTTACAGTTTACTGCCACCTCCCTTTCGTAATTATCTACTGATTATTTGGCATTGATTCCCATTTGTGTTTTTCTTCCTCCTGAATCCCTGAATTCCTGTTCCATTGTTTATTCCTATATTTTTGTTGGTAGGGTTTTAAATAAACTTGGTCTTTTAAAGAGTGATTGTAGTTAGCATCTGTTTAAAAATCTTCTTTGGAATCTATACAAATAAAAGTAGAAAGTTAACTTGTTGCCTGGCTATCTATGTTCGTGTTGTGTAGGTGTGTGTAGAGAACAGTCGTCGAGATCGTTTGTCAGCCTTTTTCCAGTTTTCACTGACTTGTTTTATTCTGCCAATTGAAAAGAAGAAACCTCAGCTTCTCTGTCTGAGAACAGGGCAGATGGGGGAGCATGCCTGTCACTTACTGGCTGCCATAGCAGGGCTTCCTGTGTGTGCACCCTCTTTGGCGCCAATTAGTCTGGCCTACATAACCACACCTCTCAGATGCTGGCCTTTAGTGCTTGTGTGTCCACACCCACTCGTTCCAGTCACAGCTGAACCTATCATTTCCATTTGTCTGACCTCTTTCAGCGAGCCAGCAAGGTCACGCCTAATTAACTGGCTTGTAACAGGCACAAAATCAGTGCATAGTGCAGTAAACTCCTTGCCAAGGAACAGGCAAAAAACGTGTGTGCCTCTTGGTATAAGTCTAAAGAGGCATGGCCAAGCAGAAAAAAATGCATCAGAGTGCATGTCAGAGATGGCTTTCTTTTTAGTTGTTTGTCTGCTGTACTTTTGCCATTGCTATCAGCATGGAGCGCAAACTGAGTGCTGCTGACAATGGTAGTAGCAGCTTTGACAATGGCTCTTTGAATCTGAGCCTATTTCAGATCTACTTTCTTAAGCAGAGGCTGGAATGTTCTTTCATACTTGTGTGTTTACAGCAGGGACTTGTAATTGTCAACGTTTTCAGGTCTTTTTGATTTTGTCAAGCTTTTCTTTAACTTTGATGTCACTGTGTCTTTTATTCAGATATTTGTTTGTCACCTCTTGCAAAGGAGGACCATACCTCTTCTACCATTTGTTCTTTTTCCTAAAACTCATTTTCAATATTTTTCTACATGTCCTCATCAGGAAATGTTATTGAAATGATACCATCCTTATCAGCCAACTCTTTCTCGGAACTAGAACTTTCTTTGCTATTCCTTTTTTAGTTCAGGTGAGCTGTGTTTGGAACTATTCCTATATGAATCTGAACATTCACCTGCTCAAGGAGTCAGCATGTGTGGCGTTTTTCGCAAGCGACTGCCACCTCTGGGTGTGGTATCTATATTTCTTTCTTGTTCTGACCTTTCCCTTGGTTGATTTCTGCATTTAGGGCAGCACCAAAGTTTATCTTCAAAGCAGGAAAGCGTGGTAATCAGTGTGCTGAATCTTTCTTTTCTAATTTTTCTCAAAATTTTCATCCTGCTTTGGTAACTATCTTCATCCTCAGAGGATCGTTTGTTCACTTTCTTATTCCCCTCAGGGGACCCTTCTCTCTGTGATGATCAGTGGCGATAGGGGAAATTCCTGTGCATAACCTCAGTTGCTTTCCTTTTAGATTTGAGAGAACGATGAATTAAACCAGGCTAAATACAACAAAGATTCAGTAATATATCAGAGTTTTGAAAAAACAAAACATGAATGCTAGAGAGTAGATTGCAGTATGATGTTGCCTTTATGTAGTAAACATACTAATGAAGTGAAGCGTCAATGAAAAATTCGTCCTCAAGAAAAAAAAAGGTAGGAAAAAGCTCAGACTTACCTCGTGTCCTCCTCACACACACACACACACACACACACACGCACTACATTCACATGATCATGCAACCCAACAGACAGTACACCACAGATCGTAGAGACTTCCCCTGTTCCAAATTAGTCTGTCAGTGTCTGGTCTGAAGCTACTTGCAGCGTGAAGCACGTGTTGCTCAACATCGGCGTCAGACTGACCTGGCTTAGCAATGCGCGCCAACACTCACCTCACGTCACTTGACGTCGCCTAACTAAGCCACAGGCGAATGATTTCTTTCTCTTTGTACATCACACACACACACACACACAGATAGAGATAGAGGGAGGAGGGGTGAGATACAGAATAGAGAGAGGCAGACAGACAGACAGTCAAAGGTGCGTGCACATGCATGTAGTGTCTATGAGCTGACATCAATGGGGGAACGACTATTAAAAAAAAAAAAAAAAGAAAACAAAAAAAAAAAACTAAGTTTAACTCAAGGAGAAATCCTTAGATTTTTGCGTTTTGAGAAGAAGCAGTTTTTTTTCTAGCTGTGTACTACGAATTCTGCTGGGAAGCGGTGTGTGTGTGTGTGTGTGTGTGTGTGTGTGTGTGTGTGTGTGTGTGTTGCAGAACCATTGATGCAGAACCATTGATGTAGGACTCGACGAGGCAGTTGACAATTATACCTGTCTCGTACATTCTTGATAATGAAATACGATGGGTATCGTGTCATGTGTTTGTTACAGTTAAGATATGTTCTGATGATGTGAAAGTAGTCGTCAATATTCTGGTGAGACCTATAAACTGATTTAAATGAAAAGAAGTGCTGACTGCACGCAGAATGGCCGCCATATTCGTACATTGATACCAAAATCACCCGGAAGAATGATGATCTTCTTATTGTTAAGATATTTGCCATTATCAGCACAAAGTTTTCCAACTAAATACTGAAATCACTGGGAAGAATGACGATCTTCTCATCGTTAAGACATTCGCCATTATTAGCACAAAGTTTTCAACTAAATACTGAAATCACCGGGAAGAACGATGATCTTCTCATCGTTAAGACATTCGCTATTATCAGCACAAAATTTTCCAACTAAATACTGAAATCACCGGGAAGAATGACGATCTTCTCATCGTTAAGACATTTGCCATTATTAGCACAAAGGTTTCCAACTAAATACTGAAATCACCGGGAAGAACGATGATCTTCTCATCGTTGAGACATTCACCATTAACAGCGCAAAGTTTCCCAACCAAATAAAGGTGAAAGCAGGGTTTTTTTTTTTTATACATATATGCAATAGCTCTGATAGCTCTAATACTTTTCCCCCAATGGACTTAGTTCTTATTTCTCTATAACTTTGTTTTTGATGGAGTCAATTTGAAACGTCTCTATAGCTGATTTTGATGGCGATTGAGTTAGTCCTGAAATATCTCTATAACTATTTCCTTTTTTTATGGAATCAGAGCACCCAGGCGCATACTGTAAACGTGTGTGTGCTGGTGCGTATTTATCAGTGGGATGATGCCAGCGTGTTTAGAGAGTCCATGGACATGAGTGTGCAAGCGTTGGTGTGTGTGTGTGTGTGTGTGTGTGTGTGTGTGTGTGTGTGTGTGTGTGTGTGTGAGAGAGAGAGAGAGAGAGAGAGAGTGTGTGTGTGTGTGTGTGTGTGTGTGTGTGTGTGTGTGTGTGTGTGTGTGTGTGTGTGTGTGTGTGTGTGTGTGTGTGTGTGTGTGTGTGTGTGTGTGTGTGTGTGTGTGTGTGTGTGTGTGTGTGTGCGAGCGCGCGCACGTGTGTGTGTGTGTGTGTGCTCATCAGTTGATGATGCCAGCGGGTTAATTAGAGAGTCCACGGACATGAGTGTGCAAGCGTTGGTGTGTGAGTGTGAATGTGAAAGAATGAGTGAGTCAGTGTGTGTGTGTGTGTGTGTGTGTGTGTGTGTGTGTGTGTGTGTGTGTGTGTGTGTGCGCGCGCATAGGGTGTATGTAAAAGGTAGGATATGTTGTTATGTGTATGTATTAGCGCGCTCACGTGCGCGCGTGCACATATATGTATTATTTGACGGTCTTGTTCTTGTTCTTGATCCTAAGTCATCTTCTGAATACACACACACACACACACACACACACACACACACACACACACGCACACACACACACACACTCACACACGCACGCACACACACACACACACACACACACACACACACACTGACTCACTCATTCTTTCACATTCACACTCACACACCAACGCTTGCACACTCATGTCCGTGGACTCTCTAATTAACCCGCTGGCATCATCCAACTGATGAGCACTCTCTCTCTCTCTCTCTCTCTCTCTCTCTCTCTCTCTCTCTCTCTCTCTCTCTCAATTCTCTCTCTCTTTCAATTATGCATGTCAGTATGTGAAACAGAAAGGAGGGGAGCAAAAGGAATCCTTCACATAAATATGTAAAGAAATATATAATGGGGACGCGTAAGAGAATCCTTTACTGTGACATGTAAACAGCAAAAGAACAAAAAAAAACGATATTAGTTTACTCGACCAACAGCAATAGCCTTTTCCTCCCCTAAAATGTTACGCGAAGGTCAGAGAGACTGACAACAAATGCAAGAATTTCAAGTTTGAAAAGTGTTTTAAATTTTTGAAACCGAAAGGGGGGGGGGGGGGGGGGGCAGTGTGGGAAATTTTGACTCATACTGAATTATATTACTGAAAATTTGAACCGGTATTTAAGACGATCAAATTTAGAATTGTTGGTATAAATCACGATCTTTCAAACATCCAGCAGACGAAAGAAAATGATCGAAAAGTCGAAAAATTCCAGAAACAAAACCAGTTTACATTTTAAAAAGGGAACCCAATCCAAAACCCTAATAAGAAACCCTTGGTAAAATAGCTTAGCATATACAAATAGATGGTCGGCTATTTGTGAGAGGAGGGAGCGTTTAAAAGAAGGTAGCATGAACTAGAAATGGAGGAGTCAGAACAGAAGAGAAAGAAAAGGAAGGAAACAAAAGGGAATCCTTAGGCAGAATCCTAATAAAATTAAGTAGTACAAACAGGACAATTTCCACACACAATTACTAAGTTCAATGTAATAGATATAAATAGGTAGGCCTGAGTATACTGTCAAAAGAAATGAAAGAGCACGAATGATACACGTTAGGGATGATGAAGGGGGGGGGGGGGGGGGGCATTTGATATATTTTTATGTTTTTTCTTTCATCTCCATTTTCTTCACTGGGGATATATCCAAATGTCAGTCAGACAGTTGACGTCATTAGTCGGTATATAAGCTGTAGTTGGGTCCACCTGTGTTTAGACTCGTGCTTATGCAACGTCAACCATAATTATCCAACCAGACAAAACAAGAGGGAGTTCCCTCTTTTAATTGGTAACTAAACTTTTACAATATTTTCATGAGAACTCTTTCTATTTTCTTTTTTACTGTAAAGAAACGTTTCAAGTTAAACACGTAAAGAGATCCTCAAGGACTCAGACATAAGACTTTCCCTTTCAGAATTCATACTGAAAGAGGCACACAAACTAGTCATTATCATAAAGTCTCCTGGTTCTTGCAGACTCACTTTCTTTCCCTGTGTCCAGTCTCTGTGACATCTAGTCAACATGAAAAAACGTGCCTGTGTCCCTCTTAAAAAAAAGTTACAGCCCCATTCCTTCAGTGGGGAATAATACTGAAAATAAATTAAACATGTTACTCTTTATGTAAAGAGTATTAATCTCTACCACTTTTTTCTGTATCTCTTTTCGCTTATTCTTCCCCGTGGCTTTTTACCTGGAGAGTTTCCTGTCATAGTCCACTTGTGGTCTTTAATCTATTTATTTCTAAAGACACCTTCCTTATCATTAAAAAAAAAAGACTCTGGGGCATACGTCCATGCAAACGTTGTGCTGTCTTCACAGAACCATTGACTGGTCTTTCCTCTCTGCTTCAGCTACCCATCCTACAGGTAACAAACCAAATCACCTGAGCTGTCTTTTCACCATTTAGCATGGCGCAAGCTGTGCTTTCCTCTCTCCAATAGCCCGCGCACCAGCCATCCAAGTTTTCCGTCACCCTACTCACTTCAAAAAGTAACACACATGAAAACCACCAGGAACTTGGGCACAGCTACTGACATTGTGTGCGTGCGTGCGTACGTGCGTGTGTGTGCGTGTGTGAGTGATCGTGTGTGTGTGTGTGTTGTGTGTGTGTGTGTGTGTGCGTGCACGCATATGTGTGTGTGTGTGTGTTGTGTGCTGAGCGTGCGTGCGTGCGTATGCGTGTGTGTGTGGTGTGGGTGTGTGTGTTGTGTGTGTGTGTGTGTGTGAAGTACTTAAGCGTTTTTTATAAACACCTTCATTGATACATATAAATGTATTCCTCTTTTTGTACAATAATCTAAAATATTGATGTCCTAAAGAACTGTTCGAAACAT
>JADBJO010011725.1:40000-52267 GCA_016801955.1 Conus betulinus | reverse complement strand
AGGGATCCATGGATCCTGGTCCTGGATAGCGAGGAGGAGGAACAGGTCTGAATTCCATCTCATCATGCGCAAGAGGAGGACGAAGGCGGCCTGAAGGAGTTCTGTCATATAAGGAGGGTTGAGAGATTGCTGGAGACAGAGATTCCCTCGAGGAAGAAACTACTTGGGTTATGGGGCCACTGGCTGCGTGTGTAGTCACAGCAACAGGGGTTCCCATACCCGGAAGAATTCCAGTGACTTTTGCCTGGGAACGCGTGAAGCGACGATCACTTTCGTCTGCCATCACCAAGCACTCTTCTTTTCGCAAAGTCGCAAACTGAAGGTGTGGAAAATCTCTGGAAGTGGCAGTACGGTTGGGTACACCTTGCGTCCCAAGAATCAGAAATGAGTGTGACAACTCTCCACAACGGGGAACAACTTGAAGTTATAAACCAGGGAACCTCAAGTCTCTATCTGGCAAGGAAAAGTGCTAAAAACTCCTGTTGAAAGAAGCTAAATTATTCTTGTAACCTAGTCTCAACTATCGAGCAAGCACAATAGCCACGTCTGGAATTCACTGACCTAATTGCCAGAAAAGTAAATCAGTATTGACAATCCTTGACTTTAAGACCCAAAGTCACTAAGCCCGACAGTCAATGAAACAGGTACCCAAATTATCTCTCTCGACGGCGCTAACTATGGGTGAGCACAACACTTGTTTGTGTTGTCTAGGCTAAGCGTAGCCACACCACGGTAGTCGCCTTCCTAGCTTTGTCTTCCTTGATCAACTAGTCTAAACACCTTTCCGACACTATCTGGCTTACGACCAAGAGTAGTCGCAACAACAAACCTGTGCGGAAATCACACTGTGCCACGTCACAGCGTCATACGTTGAAAAATCAACAGCTTAACTGAAACAAACTAGTTGTCTCCCTTGACTGTTCCGTGTGTAACTTGCGACACACTTGCGATGTAGGCACAAAATATCGTAATTACAACAAAATGTAATCACTGTTCTATCAAAACGCTGGCTCAATTATTCCTGATCAACAACCATCAGCGACTTATTAATTTACGGCCAAGTGGGACCGCCCACGTGAGCCTTACGAGTAGTCAGAACAAACCTACTCAGTTCACAACTTACACCCACAAATATGAGCGATCAAGAGAAAGGAAGCACCCAACTTGTTCCTTAAGCACACCTTAAGGAGTATGCACAAACAAATTTGTGCTGAAAATGTAATCAGATAAATGACAATTTTTTTTTTTCAACAAGAACACACAATTAAAGACCCTAGTGTGCCGCCTGCACACAATATCAAACAGGCCAGAAACCACGTTATCACAGTTGTATAAACCAGGTTACCAATCAGCTGACGGAACAAACGTTATTAGTCCCCTCTTACTGTCGCTATGCCTTGAGCACTGAAGCAGGCTATCGAACCTCGACCATAGGTTTCCACGGACTGTCTGCTCCCAAACACCACTGGTAAACAACGGGTAAACAAACAATAGGGACGAGACAGCATAAAATATGACAACAAACGCAGCGAAGTAGTATCAACACGGGACGGCCTATTGACCCGGCAACCCTCGCCAATGAATGTGGAAGCAAACGACGGCCACTCAATCCCTGACTCAATGGAAAGTAAAGGAACGGCGCAAAATCTGCCACGTTATTCCCGGTTTGCACGCACGGAATGCGTCTGTCACTGAATGAGTGAGAGCTAAGGTAAGGCTTATACCAAGGACACTGTGAAGAAAATAAGGAGGGTGGGGGTGATGTAAACAAGAAGCAAGAGGCGCAATGGATCGACACCTAGACAGAGTTCATATCACAGATGCCTTTCTCACTCCTGGACAACTTTATTCTCATCACACGCCACTCACTTATACAAAGACAGATAATATAAAGAAAGCTAGATTAACGAGCACTTAGACGTAAATGTACTTACAAACAGGAAATGAAGAACATATCTTCTTTTTTTTTCCCAACCTACAAGGAGAAATATAACCACTCAAAAGAGTTATATAGTAGATCAAAACAGGACTTAAGAAATATAACAAAGATATATATATATATATATATATATATATATATATATATATATATATATATATATATATATATATATTCAATTAAAAATAGGATGGTAAAAGGAAGTTTTAAATCAGCAGGTCTGTTTCGAGCGCTCGCTCTCCTCAGGATGGTTTTGGGTCACCTACTGCCGGTGTTATATGGCCCGATGTCGCTGTTTGCACATGCGGTTTCGCTGCACGTGTTGTTCGGTTTTCAGGTTGTTTACAGTTCAGGGTGCGTTTGCTGACAACGATTTCCATTTGTGCCTGCAGTTGTTTACTATTTCTACTTTAGTATTTAGAGTTGCTAAATATGGTTGCATAGTATATTAACCATTTTTCTGTTGAACATAGGTTGCATCTTTTTGAAATGTTATTGTATGGTGATGCCCTTTTATGATTTTCCGGGATATGTTATAGTTTGTTTTTTGTCTTTAAGTCTCCAAATATATTTGCTCAGTTCTGTTTGGTTTTTGTATTTTTCGTTGTTGAATGACTGTTTATGGTTTGCGTATCTGGTTTTGAAGTGATTTTCAGTGATCCCTATGTATGTTTCTTTTTCATTTTCTGATGTCACAGTGGCTTGGTATACAACGTTGTTATAGAGGCATTTGTTGCTTAAGGGACACTGTTCCTTTTTAGTACAATTGCAGGATTTCCTTTCTTCACCCTTCTTTGCTGTGTTGCTTTTCATTTTGTTGGATGAATCAATTATATTTTAAAGGTTAGGCATGCATGAATATGATAGTTTGATGGTGTTCTTGTTGAATATTTTGGACAATTTGTGTTCTTTTCGGAAGGATGCTGTCAAAATTTTGAAGAAATCTTTCCCTACGTTTGTTTTTACTCGTCCATCGTATGGAGGGTTGTACCATGTGATTTTCCTTTTCCTGCTTTTTTTTGTTTTTGTTCATGTTGTTATCTGGGTTGGATTGTAGTTTGTAGCTGTAATCACTTTTTTGCAATGCCTCTTGGTATTCTGCTGCTGCGTTGTTGAATACTCTTTCATTATGTGACAGATTAGATAATCTCTTGTTATGCCATTGGGTATGGTTTTTAGTATAGATGGTGGGTGGTTGCTATTGATGTTTACATAAATGGGTGTGTCATTAGTTTCTTGTATGGTTTATATATGTGGTTGTTAAGGTCAAGTGTTATGTCTAAGTAGTTCACTACCTTTTTGTTTGCTTCGATGGTGATTTTTAAGTTATGGTTTTGGAAAATTTTGCATAGTTCTTTTTCTTGTTTTCGATGGTTGTTGGATTGTTGTTCAGCGCGGCGAGGCCGTCGTCTCTGTACAGTCCGACTTGCTTTCCGAGTTGTTTTTGGATGTTGGATAGCATAAACAGTCCGACCAGTTCGCATGTTTCGGCACCGTCGTACGATCCCATGGTCACATCAAATGTTGAGTTTTTATTTGTTTTCTTGATCCATGTTTCATTTCTGCTGTAGAGTAAGTTTTTCTGGTGTGAAGAATGATTTCCATTTCTGACCCTGTTATGTCTGTGTGTTTATTAGCAAATTTCAGAGCTTTAGTGAGTAGCTCTTCATCTATGGATGGGTAGAGAAGTCTACTATGTCGAATGTGATGAATACTGTGTTCTTCTGTTTGTTAAGATTTTTGAACCATCGGATAACTTCATATGTGTTCTTCCAGAGGTTGTATTCAGTGTTTGATTTTATGTTTTTTTATGGCTCTCTCTCTATATATCACACACACACACACACACACACACACACACACACACACACACACACACAGAGAGAGAGAGAGAGAGAGAGAGAGAGAGAGAGAGAGAGAGAGAGAGAGAGAGAGAGAGAGGACTGTGCTTGGGGCAAGAGGGGAGATTGGGATGGGTGGTGAGATATGTAGATATCTACTTATCTTGGTTGTTTATCTAACCTCTAGTGTATGTTAATCGGAGAAATTAAAGTATATTAAACGAAACAAGTTTAGTAGGATTGGAGCATAATGCAGGGGGATGGGTGTGGGGAAGGGGGGTTTGCGGGTGGGGATGGGGGGCATCAGGGTGGAAAGGAGGATGGACTAGAGGAATGGGGGGGGGAGGTGGGGGGCTAACCATATTTATCGTATAATCGTATCTCTTTTATATCAGTGTCGTACAACACACCAATTTAGTTTAAAATGCATCAGAGATAGATACCAAGTGGACTGGAATTAAAAAGAAAAGATTCAGAGAACATGCAAAGTAATGCATGCTTATTTAAAATATTTTCAGTGGATAATGGTGCACTGGCTGACAATTGATCTGCTAACTTTATCGTAGGAACAAAGTGCCTAACTCCTGGGCAGTGAAGAAGTAGATGGTTTACAGTAATATGTTGGCCACATATTCAATGCATATTTTTAGAATACTTTGTTCTCAAAGCATTCAATCGGAACTTATACATCAAACTAGTAACATGTCTGGAATGCATTACAGATAAATTGTTTGAAAAATATTTCGGATTCGCTGCATTTTTTACTTGTACACAGTGCTGGTAATACTCACTTTTTTGTGCAGTTTAGCAACCTGATTTTGAGACACTTCTTCTATGCGTTGGTTAAATTCATGCGGATCTAGTTGAATGTCGAGATGCTGTGAACCTTCTAAATTTGTCGCTGCCTTTTTAGCCGTATGATCTGCCCACTCGTTGTGGGTGATTCCGGAGTGAGAAGGAATCTAACAAAAGGTAATACTGGTACCCTTTATAGACAACTCATGAATGATATGTTTTATTTCAATAGTCATTTCCAGTCGATTTCTTATGCCTCGGGATTTAATGGTTTGTAAAACAGACTTTGCATCCACACAGAATAAGATTTTGCATGTATCCGTCAAAATATCTACAATGTAATTTAATGCCATAAGTATGGCTACAAGTTCAGCAGTAAAAATGGAATAATGTTTTTCAATGTAATATCGTTTTTCTGTTTTGATAAGGGTATTACAAAAGCTGCACTAGTATTTCTGTCTTCAAGAACGTGTGTGTGTGTGTGTGTGTGTGTGTGTGTGTGTGTGTGTGTGTGTGTGTGTGTGTGTGTGTGATTCATTTTACGTCTTTCCACTAATCGTGATATTAGACGAAAAAACAATAAATAAAATTCGTGCTGAAAGAGAAAAATGGAGAAAGAAAGAGCGTATGTGCTTATGCTTGTACACCCCCAAGTATATGCGCATGTGCGTGTGCTCGTGTGTGTGTGTATACGAGTGTGTTTGAGTATGTTTGTGTGCATATGTGTGTGCTTATATGAATGCTATATGAATAATAATGGTAATTACAAAACACTTAAATTTTTCAAATAAGTTTGAAAGAGAAAAAAAAAAGCTGAAATTTTAACAAAGCTAATTAACAACCATCAAGGCACAGAAACTTAACCTTTCTCAGTCCTTGTCACTTTTGAGCTATGTACATTTTTCCATCTTCCCTCCTCAAACGTATCCCTCATCCCCGCCCCCCACACAAAAAATGAACCTATAAATACTTCCCCAATGGAGTGCGCTCTAAGCATACAAAAAAGAAAAACTCATATGTTAGAGCTGGTGACTCAAAGATGGCCTGTGCACTATTTTGCCTCAACACTGGAAGATTTTTGTTCATTCATGTCTTGACATGTAACAATATGATCACGTGTTATTTTCTTGTACATAAGCACACTATGTTTTTAACATATTTTGTTTTAAAAACATCACGTTTCCACCTATACATCAATGAAAGTATATTTTTGTTTAAACTAAAATTATGTTGAATGGTTTTAATATAAAAATATCAAACTGATCTTGATTGTTATGTTCTATCATTCTGTCTTTGAAAGTTTTGGAAATATTGTTTTTAACTAAATTGCACTGCTCATGTACCGATAAGGGTAGTTTAAGATCTTCAGAACCACATATATGTTTTGCTCCACGCTTAGCTGCCCTATCTACTTTGTTGTTGTAATAAAAAGAACAGTGTGAAGGAATGCAACAAAAGGATAATTGGGTGTCTCCTTCAATAAGCACGTGGATCAGACAGATTATCTCAATAATCATTTCACCTGAAGCACTGATTTTGAATCTATCACAAAACAGAGCTTGAAATATTGTTTGGGGGAAATTCAAAAGGTAATCCAAAGCTATGAGTATTGCTGTTAATTCAGCTGTAAATATGGATATGTGACGTCCAATGTAAAAATATTTCTCCACCCTCAAGTCAGGGATTAAGAATGCACAACCTGTTTGCTTACCAATACATGAACCACCTGTGTATATGTTTAATTGTTTAGTGTATTTCACGACAATATGACACTTAGTATAACTTGCTAGCATATTGATATTTTCATCTTTTCTTGATGTTGGTGTGATCAATGTCAAATTGGGGTTTTTTAAGTTCCCAGGGTGGAATAGGACAAAAAGATGGTCTGCAACAGAAGGTTTCTTTTTCTAAAGAAACCCCAGAATCTCTGAAATTATTTTTGATGTATAAGTTGCTATAGTTATTTAGAAGTTATAGACTTTGCTTTCGGAAAATCAAAATCGATCTTATTTTGATTTCTGATTTAATGTGTGTTTTTCTAGCTGTACTTTTAATGACAAGTTTACAACACGTTAAACCCCTATAATCATCTAGAGAAAGTACCTGAGCTTCATAATATGTACGTGAGATGATGTGTGCACAGGAAGTCCAAGGGCTAATTTCAATGCCTTACATTCAATACTTTACAGTTTTTGTAATAGATATTTAGGCGCGTTAAAAGAATATTTCTTGGGCATAAGTTATTTTTGATCTCATTAAAGTTTAACATAGAGTAATCAATGTAGCTGGATCTTGCCCCCACATTTCTTCAGAAATAATTCTCAGACAGTTTAATGTTTTTCTCGCCTTTGTTAATAAATATTCGATATGAAGGTTCTGTGATAATTTAGATGTAAAATAAAGTCCTAGAAATTTTATCTCTGTAACGTACTTAATAGGAGGGTCATCCAATGTGAAAACAGGCATACGTTTTGGATTAGATCTACTGTTAAAAAGAATCATATTTTTTTTTCGGTTGACAGACTTAATCCATTTAGCTTCATATAATCCACCATCTTCTTTACTTCTCCTTGATAGATTTTTTTGACGAATTTTATATCTCGCTGTGAAGTTTTCTTTTTAACGTTACATCCATTCACGTGCAAATATCATCTGCATATTGGACAAGAACAACCTTTTTGATAATCTGTTTGGCAGATCATGCATTAATAACGAGAAGAGAAGTGGCGCTGATACTGACCCTTGAGGGATTCCCATTGAAAGTGTTCTACTTGTGGAAGATGTTTTTCCTACTCTTGTTCTTATTACCCTATCCTTTAGAAAACATCTGACATAGTTGTACATATTTCCTGTCAAGCTAATGTTTTTTAAAGTTTGTTTAATAGCTGTAAATGCCATACTTGATCGTAAGCGTTATTTATATCGAAAAAGGTAGCAAGAACACATTTTCAAATTTTAGCAAATGGTTTCTTTATATTTGTTGATAATTTCACTAAAATGTTTGTAGAGTTTCCTTGCTTATCGATTGGAACACAATCGACTGTTTCCATGTTTTTGGCATAACACCATCGCTCCAACACGTACTAAATGATTTATGAAGAAACTCTGTAAAATGTTCAGGCACATTTCTTAACATTTGATTAGATATTGCATCTAAACCAGTAGATCATTTTCTTAATGGCACTTCTTGGATAGTTATAGGAGCACTGATATTGTTACTATTGTCTGCTGTAGATTCATCCTGTGCTTTACTGCCTTCTTCTTTCTCTCTGTATATTTGGTCAGTACTTGTTAGACCTTCAGAACGGCTTACCTTAGCAAACATGTTTACATCTGCTTTCTCATCAGCACTAGTAAAGTGTTGTTATCTATTTTGATAGGGTACTGTGTCGATGTTAATCCATTTTTCATAGCTTTCAGTTCCTCCCACACTTTACCAATATCTTTATGATTTTTAACTTTAGAGTTACAAAATTCATTCCAATGCTGCAGCTTTGCGTCATCTATGACATCTTTACTTTTCTTTATCTGCCTTTTTCATTTCTTTATGACTACTTGCTGATCTCTTTTTACAATAAATCTTCAATCTTTCTTTTTTTTCTTTTTATTTGCAGTTTTACATTTTGTTTTCCACCATACATTTCCATTATTTCTTGGCATTATTTGTGATTTTTATATTCGGGATCGACTTGTCAGCTGCTGCTAAAATATATTTACAAAATGAGTGTATTGGTCATCTATGTTTTTCATTAGCTAAGAACACTATGTCTATGTTGTTAAGATTGGTTTGAAAAAAAAGACCCAATCTGCATTTTTGTAAATATATTTTGGAATAATATCTTCTGAGATTTCCTGTTCTAATATGTCATTGAACGATATTATTATTGGAATATGATCTGATCCCAGTGGATTATCTCCAGTTTCCCACATTGTGTGCGTGAGTGCGTGTGTGTGTGTGTGTGTGTGTGTGTGTGTGTGTGTGTGTGTGTGTGTGTGTGTGTGTGTCTCTCTCTCTCTCTCTCTCTCTCTCTCTCTCTCTCTCTCTCTGTGTCTGTGTGTGTGTGTGTGTGTCTGTGTGTGTGTGTGTGTGTGTGTGTGTATGTGTGTGTGTGGGTGGGTGGGTGTGTGGTGCGTGCGTGCGTGCGTGCGTACATAAATATTCGGTCTATATATTTATATTGCTTTGATGTTTGAAGACACTTTTGACACTTAAACACTTTAATGTCATTGACTTAAACAGTCTTAAAGATATAGGTGATGCATCATTTTCATTTTTTTAACACAAAAAGAATGATCAGCCTTATGGTTCAGCAACGTGCAAACGAGCAAACAAAGTTACTAACATGAAAAAAAGAGTGTAACGAAAACCATCTTTCTAAACGAAAGTGACACTTTATGAAAAATGGCCAGCCAAGGCTATTATAATTGTTTTTACAATATCAAAGTTCAACATACTAAGGCTCTTATATTTGTATCAGTAACTTTCTTCATATACACATGTATACGACTCTCTCTCTCTCTCTCTCTCTCTCTCTCTCTCTCTCTCTCTCTCTCTCTCTCTCTCTCTCTCTCTCCCCCTCCCTCATTACTTACCCATACCATAGCACTCCTAGCAGAAATGATTGTTTTGTATTTTAGATTCCAGGCTCCGAATTGAATTTGACCAACTAATTCAGAATAATGTCATCTTTTGATAAAAGCAGAGAAAACAAATCTTTTACCACAACGTCTTTTTCAAACAATGGACACATTTTCTCAGGTTGTCATATGCTTTACAGTAGATAATGAAATAAATCTCATCATCAACAATGGAATCACACAGAGGGCAAGGTGAATCTGTAGACGTACCAGGTTGAAACCATTTTTTGTTAGCATTAAAACCAAGGGTTCTTAATCGGAATCTAACTAAATTAGTTATTAGTTCAGTGCCATTTATTCACAACAACTTTTAGAAACTTCTCAGGCTGAAATATGATTTTGAAAGAATAGAACAAACGATATTTTTCTTTATTCTCCATGTCTGAATGTCAGTTTTATTTAAACGAATCAATTAATCTGGTTTTAAATTCTGAGATAATCAACAGCTTATTTACCTACACATTGGCTCATCCAGGCAATCACAAAACCGTTTTCTGACATAACGTCTTTTAACCCGAGAAGCCCAGTTTTCTTGACCTCTTTCCATTTGTATTAACAACATATCATATCGAAATCGGAAATGAAATGAGGCAGGGAACAGCAAACAATAAACAGTAAATAAGTGGGGTAGTCTTTGCTCCCATAAGGAAACCTAACACAGAGTAACTTTTATTCAAGACTGGCACAGCCTTTTTAAACTTGAATAAAGTCAGACAAATACAAAGACGAACAATCTAATAGTGGGGGAAAAAAAACAAGCGCAGGCCAACAGCTAAATTGTCTTCATAGTAATGACTTGGCAAAACTTTGAACTTACGGAGGCGGGGGGGGGGGAGGGGGAGCAGAAGGTTGAAGATGTAAAAACTGGGAAAATGAAATTAAGAAAATATGAAAACTCTTCACTGGCTGCATAAGGGAACCATCGCAATCCTTTTAAAGGCAGATATATTTGTATTGCCTGCTCCTCGGCCTTTGGTTCCCTTATGCAGCTAGTGAGGAGTTTTCATATCTGCAATATGTTTTCTTAAATTCATGTTCCCAGTTTCTCCATCTTCAACCTTCCACCCCCCTCCCCCTTCCTTAAGTCCAAAGTTTTGCCAAGTTTTACTATGAAGACAATTAAGTTGTTGGCCTGCGCTTGTCCTCCCCCCCCCCCCCCCCCCCCCCCCCCATCCACCCACTATTAGATTGTTCGTCTTTGTATTTATCTGACTTTATTCAAGTTTGAAAGGCTGTGTCAGCCTTGAATAAAAGTTGCTCTGTGTTAGGTTTCCTTATGGGAGCAAAAACTACTACCCACTTGTTTACAGTTTCAAAAAGTTTGTTAATAGAGTAACTAGGAAATGAATGATGTCAGGACAGGCGTGTTTTAGCATTTCTCCTATGATCTTATCCGAACCCGCGCTTTTTCCACGACTTAAGTTTCTTAATACTTGCAATAACCTTTTCTACAGCAATCTGATCACTGAAAAAGGGATCGACATTGGCATCATAATCGTCACTGATGCTATCATTATCAATTTCATCAGCAGACGACCTTTCGCCTTCATTGAAAACGCTGGAAAGGTGATCATGTCATTGTTGTAAAGATATTTCATGGTACACTATTTTCTTCCTGTTTACATTTTGTATCGAGGACCAAAAAGGTTTAGAGTCGTACACTGATTCGTTAAGCTTTTTCATTCTCAGTTCATTAAAAACTCGTTCTCTTTCCTTCTTCTAAATTTCTGTGTACTCTTCTCTCTCTTGCACATAATTTTTTTTTCGTTCTTTATTTTGTTTGTTTTTACACCTTTGAAATTGTTTTAAGCATCTTTCACTTTTCTTTTTTCTCACAATCGTTATCGAACCAAGCATTACTTTTCTTGTCACGTTTCCCAACAGCGCGAGCCATGCATGCAGCCGCCCCATATAAAGCTTAAACAAACTTTTCAAAGAGCACAGTTTACATCAGTATTTAACAAATTATATGCATCATTTAGGCATTCTGTAAAGTCAGCAGTGTGCAGTTCGTCCAGGTACGATTGTACATGTTCAGCAGACCATATGATTTTCTTTTCACCCCGTGTCCAGAAACAGTTTCATTATCTTCACTAAGCTCTCCCCATTTCAACTCAACTGGTAAATGCCAGGAATGTAAATCATCAGCAACATGTAAACAACAATTTTTCATCAAACCACTGGATATCAGATAATAATCAATAACACTACTACTTTGAGGGGAAATTAAAGTACATTCCCCTTCTTCATCACCTTCACAACATCCATTCAAAATCACGAGGAAGCAAAAATCCAACAAAGAATTTCTAACACTATTAATCATGGCGTCTTTAGATTGGCGAGTGCTACCCAGACTATCTATAAAATCCAAGTCAACAGGTAAGTAATTAACCATATCTTCCAATTCACACTTTGTCACCTGTCGTTGCATTCATATCACCACACACTAAACGGTAAACATCTTTTTTATAAGTGCATTGAAGCAAACTTTCTTCAAGAAGTAGAACCCCATCTTTGATATCCAAATCGTGATATGATGGACTACCCTCAGGGGGGATATAACAAGCAACTAAAATCAAACCTTTATCCAAATTAAAACAGACTCCTGTCTATTCTTAATGAAATCATATTATCAGATGTCAACTTAATCTCTTTTATCTTATTCTCAAAAGTCTTTTTCACCAATAACAGCACTCCCCTAGAGCGTCTTCCAAAATGAGATAATTTCCTCGCTGGAGCATGAAATTTTATAAAATCAGTGAATATATCAGTGAAGACAAAAGTAGAATCAGTGAAAGTCTCTGTAAGAAAAATAAAAGCAAACGATGAAACGTAATCAACGAAAGAAACGTCTTTCAGTTTTGAACACAAGTTTTCCACATTGTAATTCAAAAATGTAAACTGCCGTGGGTGACCATGCCTGTTCTATTATTTTCTGGTTCGCAAACTTATCTCCCTGCTATCCCCTTCTTTGCCCCGTTCACGCCCCCCAACAGTCCGTCTCTTGCTTTGACTCTGAAAACCACTCAGTTCAGTCTGAGTGGCCGAAGTTGA
>JADBJO010011725.1:30000-35000 GCA_016801955.1 Conus betulinus | reverse complement strand
ATTACCTCAAGGTTCTCCTCTTCCCCTGTTTTGTACAATGTTTACACTAATGGCCTTGCAGACCTCAACAGAAACGGAATTGCTCGAGTGATGACATTAGATGACGGCCTGATCTACAACACATCAAAGAATGCTCAAGAGAGAACGAAAGCCGTTTAGCAACAGTTGAACTACATTGCCCAGTGGTGTCGAGAAACTGATCGTCCATCAACCATACAAAAGCCCAGACATTAGTCTGCACTCTCAACAACAAGGGACAAGTACCCTCACCAGTTTCCTTCAATGGAATACCAATTGAGTCAGCAAACATCCCGCGCTATTTGGGTGTAGACTTTGACAGAATGCTAACCTTTAGAAAGCATGTTGAGAATATTGTTCTTAGACGCAAAAAAAAAGGGCATATCTGCTATGAAAGCAATGGCAGCTAAAGGCATTGAACAGCGCCATCTCTACGGACTGTATCACGCACTTGTACTCGTATGATAGAATATGGATTAGGGCTTGCAACACTGTCCAACACCAACCTCCTCAAATTAGAAATAATTCAAAATGAAATTGGATTGATCCTGGGAACCACGAAGGACACACCAGTTGAAACTATGCGATACCTCCTCGACCTTCCTTCAATGCAGACAAGACACAAGCTGAAACAGGTGTAGGCATATTTCAGAACACTTGACAATTCCCAAAACCCACTTCATGCGGCGGTCAAGGAAACAAAAGGCACTCGGCTAGGACATGGAAAATCATGGATGGGACAGGCAGAAGACAGTATACAGCTTGTGTGCCAGTTTGCAGAACTCAAAGAAACCAAGGAATGGGAGAAATATCCAGACCACTTGAAGCACCGCTACCAAATTGCCATCCCTCAAGAACTTGGAAGACATAATCGAGAATGGCCAGAAGGCAAAACCAACGCAGAAAAAATAGAGATGCTGGTAGAAGACTTTTGCACAAAAGATATATTTTAGTTTACACTGACGGTTCTGTCACCAAAAGTAAGTCAGGCTGGGGATACACAGTGAAGCAAAATGGCTGAAAACTATCCAGAAAGACAATGGTGCGCACAGTTTAACAACTTCAAGTCTAACAATGGAGGTAGAAGCAGTGAGACAAGCACTCCACTGGTTTTCATCCACAAGCCAGTTTCAAATTCAACAAGCCATGATACTGACTGATTCCATGAACCTATGTCAGAAAAAGTGAAAGTGGAATGGGAAGCCCTGCGTGGAATGAACTAATGTGCAGCCTTCCATGAGGAGGGACTCATATGGGTGTACTTCCCTGGACATGCTGGAGTTTAAGGAAACGAGAGAGCAGACGCGCTGGCGACGATACGAACTGGATTACAACTTCGCCCATCTGAAGTGATAAGAATTCTGAAGAATCACTTGGGCAAGCAAGAGCAAAGCCTCTATGCCATAGACCATCATTCAAAGCTGAACATCAAGAGAGGAAGTGGCCGCACATCCAGACTTATGGGAAGAGCGAGAAAAACATCACCAGCCATACAAACATTGTAATAACCTCAAGGCCAATACTGCGAAGACTCCTAGAGATTGTAACAAACTCATACTGGGCCTTTCCAATAACAGACACGTAAGATGAAACACATGGCAACTGAGATAAGACTTTGAATCTCTCAGGGACCTCAGCGCATACTGTAGACGTGTGCGCTGGTATGTGTTAATCAGTGGGGTGAAAAGATGAAACACATGTCAACTCAGATAAGACTTTGGATCTCTCGGCTAGCACATTATGTAGACGTGTGTGCGCTGGTGTGTGTTCATCAGTGGGGTGATACCAGCATGTTAATTAGAGAGTCCATGGACATGAGTGTGCAAGCGTTGGTATGTAAGTGTGTGTGTGTGTGTGGTTTGTAAACGCGTAGGACCCACTGAGACTGCCTGCTGATCCAAATCCTGCTTTTTGTTTGTGACGTCTTTTTTTGTTCTCTACGTCTCACCGAACTTGACGTCATTAACACAGCAAAATTTGTATGTGTTGTCGTGTTTGCTTTCGTTTATCATTTCATGGTGAATCAGCTGCTGGATCAGCTCCTGGGTTCTCCAGTCTACAATCAAGTCAGTGCACGGTGCCGTCTAACTTCACCCACCTCTTCTACTTCTTAAAATCTAAATTGTGTCTCCTTCTGACACTAGAATCGGATTCATTGACGCCTCTTAGGGACTGTTAAAATGGGCTTGAACATTTCCATACAAACGTGACACAACTGCGCAATTCCATTTGCCTAATGATGATTTTTTTTTCTGGGTAGGAGCCTGTCGGGGCAGAAAAAAACCGACATGACTCTGATGGGATTCGAACCCACGACCTCCCAGCCGGGAGTCCGCGATGCTAACTACTTTGCCACGGTGGCTGGTTGAAGTCCAGACCTTAGTGAGTCCAGAGAAATCTGAGCATACCCCCGATATACAAAATACAATGAAAATAAAGCTAACTGGGACCTTTTTGCCCAAACTCTAGTTTCTGTCTTGCGGCCATTATTCACACCACATCGACACCAGATACGTCTCTCTTCGTTCTTTGTTTGTACTGTCCTAAATGTTAAATGTGATCTTTTTTTTCTTGCCTGAAGAAGACCCAAGAGGTCGAAAATGCATCGTGTCTTGTCCTGTGCTTTGTTTATCAATGTCCTTGGCGGTAACTAAACCCCTCTCTTTCTAGTTACTGGTTCTGTTAAGGTCAATACTAATCATAGCATAGAATCAGTAGACGATCTCGAATACAATTATAGAGAATTACGAAAACTCATACTGAGAGCAGCAGATTATGCCATTCCAAAGATAAAGTTTACAGACCATCCAAAGAGAGCCTCAAACCCTTGGTGGAACTCCTCATGTGAGTTATCTGTAAAAATGAAAACAGAGGCATTCAAAACGAGATGTATAGTCGTCATTCACAGCCTCCCCAAATAATAAACGAACTCCACAGTAGATACAAAATTGCTAATAGCTACAGTAACAAAGCAGTAGCTCTTGCCAAAAAAAAAACAGTATTATGGTAATTTGATCATGACTTGTTCTAAACATCCGCATGAAGTTTCTCAATTATGGAAAAAAAAAAAAAAAATTTAATCAAGGGCACATTCCATCTCCCTTGGCCTGCTCTGCATGTTAACGATAAAATCTATAGAATTAACAAAGAAAAGGCTGAATTATTAGCGGAAACTTTCGCTTCAATGAGTCAGAGAGAGTGTTTATTTCAGTCTGAACAAATTTACAGAAAGGAGTTTCAGGATAATTACCAAAATGTTGAGAAGCTTATCATAGAAAGTATATATATATATATATATATATATATATATATATATATATATATATATATATATATATATATATATATATATATATGTAATTAGAGAGCCAGTAAAAACTCTAAAAATGCTCAACCAAAAAGGGAGCGACAAAAGTTTAAAAGTATGATTAAAACTGGAGATTAAAAACCAACAAAATTGTTTCGAGCTATTGCTCTCGTCAGGGTATTCAGTTTGGGCACGCTACCGGTGTTATATAGTGTGTGTGCAAGCGTGAGTTCTGCATGTGTTTCACGTAACCTGTAGATTTTTACAATTTTGATTTTTGGGGGTGAGTTTTCAAAAAAACCAGCCAAAGGTGCCACCTAAGAAGCAAAAGAAAATCATGAAAGAGCAAAAACAAGCTACATTTTCTTGTGAAAAGTAGAAAATATAAAAAGATAACCTCTTAAGAGGTTCTCTTCTGCAATCTAAGACATAAGAGCAAGCTTTGTTTATAACTCAGTATTTCTTGCAGTCATTTCAACACCAAGCTGCTCTGTAAGTTGCTGGAATGGTGCTCGGTACTTATCCTTGGAATTATTAGTTTATTGTAATTTAGTCCCTTGCGGATTCATTCCAAGAACTGGCCCTCAGCACTTGTGTCTTAAGAGGTTATCTTTTTTATAGTTTCTACTTTTCACAAGAAAATGTAGCTTGTTTTGCTCTTTCATGATTTTCTTCTGCTTCTTAGGTGGAACCTTTGGTTGTTTTTTTTTTGAAAACTCAACAAACATACTACAGTATTGCACACCAACCTTTTTCCGGCATAGGATTCTTCTTAAAAAACCGAAAAGGCAGAGGGGTCAAATTACAGACTTTCCGCGGTCACTGAGGAGAAACAATCAGGTTTCGAAATACCGGTATCTGGCCAGGAATTGTATGTCAGTGGACTTCCTCCGCACTGGAGAGAGTATCTGGCCAGGAATGTATGTCAGTGGACTTCCTCCGCACTGGAGATTGTCTCCCGCTTCGGAGACTATAAGCTTGCATTCACCCACTCAAGCACATGCAGTTAGGCAGAATTATCTACCACTGCAGATATGAAGGCTTATCCCCCCCTCCCTCCCCCCCATTTCTACAATCTAAGACATACGAGCAACCTTTGTTTATAATTCAACATTTCTTGCAGTCATTTCAACACCAAGCTGCTCTGTAAGTTGCTGGAATGGTGGTCGGTACTCATCCTTGGAATAAATTATATATATATATATATATATATATATATATATATATATATATATATATATATATATATATATACACAAACAAATTTAACAATGCATGAACTCTGTTTCGCTCTTACGCGTATAAAGCCAGGTAAGGTAGTTACTGGTTCAGATCCTATTTCCTATAACACACGATTAAGCATTTTCCTGAGAGTCTGCTATCAAAATTGTTGGAGTTCTTTCAGATATGTCGGAATGCTCCCAACAGATTGGAAAAAAAGCTACTGTCATCCCAATCTTTAAACAAGGAAAATCTAAAACACTTCCCTCTAGTTTCCGACCTATTTGTTTAACACCTCACATTGGAAAACTTTTTGAAAGAATAGAGCATTTCTTTAAAAAAAATGGAGTCTTGCCTTTATTATAGGCTGGTTTCAGGAAAAGTAGAGGAGTCACAGACCACATTGTCCACTTATCGTCAAATTTGAAAAAAGCTCTTGCCAAGCATCGTTCGA
>JADBJO010011725.1:20000-25000 GCA_016801955.1 Conus betulinus | reverse complement strand
TTACACAACCATTATAAAACCATCTTTAGATAGAAGGCGTTTGTTAATAGAATCAAAGGCATTTCCAAAGTCCACTTTCGTCTCCTGGATGACAACTCGGTCAGCCCAGTCTTCAACCATTGTGACAGTCCTCCTGTGGTATTTAACGAAGAGCAGCATCTATATAATTTGTGGTGTTTGCAGTGCCGCGCGGATGAGAGCCAGTGGAGTGCTTGTGCAACTGCTTCTACCTTTATTGTTAGATCCAAAGTTGTTAAATTAAACTCTGTGCACCATTATCCTCCTGGATATTTCGGCCATCTTGCTTCGCTATGTATCCCCAGCCTGACTTACCTTGGATGAGAGAACTGTCAGTGTATTTAATTTCTTCTGTTGACCTGCCTCTGAATTTCTACGTTAGTGTTGCCTTCTGTTGATCATTTTCGACAATGTCTTCAAAATTCTGGAGCAATGGCAATTTGGTAGAGGTGTTTGAAGTGATCTGGACACTTTTCCCATTCCTTGATTTCTTTGAGTTCTGCTAATTGGCACACAAGCTGTATACTGTCTTCTGCATGTCCATGCCTTTCCACGTTCAAGGCGAGTGCCTTTTGTTCACTTGATTGCTGCATAGATTGAGTTTCAAAGATTGTCAAGCGCTCTAACACATGCCATCATGTGTTCTAGTTTGCGTCTTGCCAACATTGAAGGAAAGTCAAGCATGTATAAGACAGATTCAACTGGTGTATCTTCTGTAGTTCCCAGGAGCAATTACATTGCTTCATTTTGATGTTTTTTTTTAATTTAGGAAGATTGTTTCTAGACAATATTGTAAGCCCCAATCCAATTAATCACACGGAGTACAACTGGGTGATGCAATCGGTGGATAGAGCGCTGTTCCATGGCTTCAGATGCCATCACTTTCCCGGCAGACAGCCCTTTTAACATTTAAGATCAATATTCTTAATTTGATTTCTAAAGGACAAAATTCTATTGTAGGCTGTAACTTGACTCAGTTAGTTTTCCATTGAATGAAAATAATGAGGGAAATTGCCCTGAGGTCTTGCCTTTCATATTGCAGACCAATATCTAGTGTTTGGAAGGGATGATGGGCAATCAAGTTTCATGACACTACTGAGCAATGCTGTTCTACTGCTGGTGAAACTGCTTTTGTTGTCTGTTAAGTATTCTTTGATGTTTTGTAGACCAGAACTTCATCAGCTAGCGTCAACCCTTGAGCGATTTCTAATTGAGGTATGCAAGGCCTTTACCGTAAACATTGTATACAGAAGTGGAAAGAGAAGAACTTTGAGGTAATCCCACAGACAGTTTAAGAGGTTCAGATGTCCGGTCTTGAAATAACAAAATGATGGTTCGCTCCTAAAGTGCTGCTGCAATGCATGATGTAAGTGTCCTGCTGACTCCATAGTTGAAGAGTAGCTCCATGAGAAGCGAGAACTGGATTTGTTTTATGCATTTTCAGGGGCCGTATCATCTGCATAAAAACATACATATAATTAATCATTATTTTACCTATGTATACATGTTTACGCGATACCAATGCTAAATTTCAACATATGCTGTAGATAACTATGCCGATTGTGGGTCAGCCTGTCGGCATCCTGGTTCTATTTTCAGCCAGTCTGAAAGTATCCGAGATTTAAGATTTCTGTAGACGTTTTCTGGCCATTTGCATGCACATTGTTCAAATTGGAATGTTTTTAACACTTTAAATATCATCCCCAGCTAACTGAATCTAAGTTGTATGTCAAAATTAATATTCGACAAACTGTTCAATGATATCAGTGTTGATCAATACTGAAACGCAGATTCTCTTGTTATTGTGATGGAGACACCAACGTCTGGGTATGTCAGTTTTAAAGGGAATCTTACTGATGGTACAACTGTGGAAAAGACTGTGCCTGTGCCTTTCAACCCACACAGTTGTGGTCAGCTTCAAAGAATATTCTCAAAGAATGGCATACGTGTCACTGTATCGTTCCTCCGAAAATTCTGTCCACGGTTTTCATGGAAAGTTTGAAATACAGAAACATCTCGTATGGCGGCGGTGGAGTCATCGCCATTCAGATGTTGCCCATATGTTTCAGACCCTACTGTTAACTGTCGTGGCAGATCTAAGATACTTCAGGAAAGAAACCTGCTTTAGGCTGTTCTTTTCATTCTTCCCTGACAGGAGTTTGGCGTGTTTATACACCCAGAGGTTGAACTGTTCTGTGAAGCATTACACCAGCTTCCAACACCACCTGGCCTGCAACCTAAAGACGGAGTGTGAAGATGGACGAGATGAAACGGGTGACTGTCCCTACAGCAGTCCTCAGTGTGATGGACTGGTTGCACTTTGCAACAACTGTTACAAACTTGTCCACAGTCTGACAGGATTTGTCAGTAACAGCACAGATCTGAACAAACGGGCTGACGAGTATTGTGCTTTAACGCAAAAACAACAAGGTGCTCCAGTATGTCTTCCTACATGGCTAGCAATGTTTAGAAACAAAACGAAATTACACTATGACTGGTTTGACTACCTTTTGGCTGGTTTGCACACAAGAGATACTTCACTGCCAGAGATGTACAATTATGCTGTGTTAAAACAATAAAAGACAGTAATTCATCATTTCTGGAGTCATAATGCTCGTAGAGCGACAAGGGTAAAGATGTGTTCTACACTTCTATAGATAGAAGCAAGGAAATGGAACTAGACCATACCTATTGTAAAGTGCTTACGATTCTCGATTCGGGACAGTATGTGAACTCCCACGTAATATAACAGCAGCAAGATATTCTTATTTGAAGATCATGTTATTATACAACATTGCAGTTTCACTATCATCAGGACACCATTACATGACGAAATGCTCTGATGGCCATGTGACACACACATTTCTTCTATGTGGTTCTAACCAGTACCAAATTTGTGGTCAGGAGACAACCTCTGCTTGTGTTGCTTCAGGAATATCGTCACATATAGACACATTTGATTCATCTGATTACCGTGTCACTTCCTTTGCCACGTTCATATGTAGTGATGACTCCACACGGATTTCATACACCGTAGTATGCGACTTCCTAACTGACTGCCCTGAGGAGAGTGATGAATCCTTTTGTAAACATCCGCCTTGCTTCAGGACGTTTACATGTAACAATGGCGAGTGCCTGCCTTTTGAAAAATTGTGTGATAACATGTTCCATTGCCGTGATGAGTCAGACGAAGCAAACTGCCCGCGCATCAGGGAGACCAGTTGGTCTTC
Source organism: Conus betulinus (assembly GCA_016801955.1). NCBI lineage: Eukaryota > Metazoa > Mollusca > Gastropoda > Neogastropoda > Conidae > Conus > Conus betulinus. The sequence goes on along the minus strand of JADBJO010011725.1, from coordinate 21,752 downwards.
TGACAAACAAACGTGCCCATCTCCAGCTCTTGTGGAGTTTAATGGAATTGCACAGTTCCACTCCACCCCAATGAAGACCAATGAGTCTTGTCCTGACAGCCACTATCGTTGTCCTGGTTACTTCAATGATTGTCTGCCTGTGTATACACGGTGTAATGGGCCATATGACTGTATTGATCACCAGGATGAAGAGGGATGTGAAGAAATGAAATGTCCAGGCTATTTTCGATGCCGGCTATCAACATTATGTTTACACAGTGACCATATGTGTGATGGCTGGCCTCATTGCCCGATGAACGACGATGAATTGGCATGCAGCGCAACATGTCCTACACAGTGTCTCTGTCAGGGTTACACCTTTCTGTGTCCTAAGCCTTTCTCTGCAGCTCTCTTTCCTCATCTTCGCTACTTGGATGCCACAGGGTCAGGTCTGACACTGCATGATGTGAGTAATAACACTCTCCTTGTTAGTTTAATCCTTGTAAATTTGTTCATTGATGTCCTTACCCAAAGTCCCATTGGTGAATGTCAGGTTTCTTGATCTCAGTGGAAACCTATTCCAGCATGTAAACTTGACATCTGTTTGGGTATTTAGAAAATCTTTACACACTCTCCCTGTCTAACAATCCCCTGTCCTCTCTCTACACTGACCTCTCCTGGGTTGACCAACATAGTACCTTCACTGTGTTACATTTGGCCCACACCACATTAACTGTATTGGACACTAAGGTCCTGTCACCTTTTCCTCACTTACAGAAACTGAATTTGACATTTACTGCTATTCATACAATTGGCCCAATGGGGTTTAGACTCACACCACAGTTAAAAGAACTCCACATGGATGGCAGTCCAGTGAAGATATTTCCACCTGATTTATTTAAAGGAATTTCAAATTGTCACTTTATATCCACTGAGAACTATAGGTTTTGCTGCAAAGAAATACTTCCACATAACTAACTCCGATACCTTAGTGTGCCTCGCCCCAGCAGATGAAATTTCTTCATGTAGAGATCTGTTACAGTCATGGGTGTACCGAGCGTTCCTGTGGCTGGTTGCATTTCTGTCTTTGACTGGTAACGTTTTCTGTGGCTGTGCACGTTTCTGTATGAAGAGCATGGCGTCTTCAGCGGTTACAGTGTGTTTGTCACCAACCTCACCATGGCTGACTTTCTGATGGGCGTCTACATTGCATTTATCGGGGTGGCTGATGAACGATTTCGCGGACAATATCTTCATAACGATCACATGTGGAAAAACAGTGCAGTCTGTAAGGCGGCTGGCTTTTTGTCTTTATTATCTAATGAGGTGTCCGTCTTGATCATTTGGTTTATAACGCTGGATCGTTTTGTTGTCCTTTGCTTTCCTTTCACTTCTGTGAGGTTTGGCAGAACGTCAGCATCAGTAGCTTGTCTGTTGAATTGGTTGCTCTCGGCTGGTTTTTAGCCGTGGTGCCTTTACTACCCATGACATTTCACTGGGAATTCTATGGCCAGACAGGTATTTGCATCCCTTTGCCAGTTACAAGAAAAACTTTCAAAGGAAAATTCTACATCATAAGTGTTTTGATCATTTTCAATTTTCTTCTATTTTTATCTATCTCTATTGGTCAAGCTTTTATTTACTGGTCAGTTCAAGGGTAATTCAGTGAAAACAAATTCTACCAAAGTGTCACAAGACATGACCATAGCTCGTCGGTTGATCACAGTTGCTGCGACAGACTTCCTGTGCTGGTTTCCTGTTGGTTTATGTGGG
>JADBJO010011725.1:0-17500 GCA_016801955.1 Conus betulinus | reverse complement strand
GCAGACATGTGCATGCACACACCTGTGTTGTGTGTCTGTGTGTGTGTGTGTGTGTGTGTGTGTGTGTGTGTGTGTGTGTGAGTGTGTGTGTGTGTGTGTGTTTGTGTAGAGTCTATTTGTGTGTGAGAAACTAGCGTCCATTTTTAATCACGAACACTGAGATTCATACTGACCAAACAGCTGGTTGACTCAGATGACAAAAGTTTTGCCGCAATGCTTGTGCAGGTGTGCCCCATCCCGTACACATGCATGGCCACACGCAGTCTGTCACACCACACACAGTAGACATACTCTTTATGAACATACAGGGTTTTAGATATGACAAATATATCATTCCTTTGTTGAACTGTGCCTCACTGTGATGGTTGGGGCTTAAATATAAAGAAGTATTTTCACAGTAAGGACGTTTACATGTTTAAAAAATAAAGCAATGCCATTTACGGTATTCACCGTGGTGTGCACACTCATGTTCAGTACTTTGAATGCTAGGCAGTTAATCGTTTGCAGAAATATACATATGTGTGACCGTAAGATATTCAAGTATCTCCCAATTTCCTTTCAGTATATGTTTATATTTCGATATTTCGCAGAATTATACCAGAACAAATGTGACAGAATGCCCTTCCCTTCAGCAAACTTCAAATCTCCACCGGTGATGACAACATCAGAGAGTTACGAATTTTTAGTCAGTGTTCGACGGATGGACAGAAGAATGAAGGGACAGGTCATTGAGACCAGTGACAGTATGGTGGCAAGCAACACCTTTTCATGTGCATTCCTCGACCAGTCCACAGACCAGATGTAAGGGGGTGAAGTGGAGGACGAGAAAAAAAATATCTGATGAAAGAATGGCACAATATATCTCCCCCAAACCCCTCTCCATACCCTGTTATGCCTAATAAAATTGTTGACTATTCAACATTTTCAATGTAAGTATATATATATATATATATATATATATATATATATATATATATATATATATATTATATATATTCGTCATGGAAGACATACTTAGGATTTTTGCTCTGCCCCTTTCACTTTTCCAAGTAATTTTGCCGCCCGATTTAGAAAGAAGTCACGTCAGAGAGTAAACTCGCACAGAAGAAGAACATAAATAATAAAGAAAATGGAGAAACGCATTTTCAGCCAAGATTAGCTGTCTGCACAATACAGCAGGTCTCAAATAGCTGGGATATCTTAGAGATGCTCAAATAAAAGAAGCTTACAAGCTGCAGCTTACAAACCCCAGATGATCAAAATTCCCTAAACAGACTACAAACTCACACTTATCTCAACAGCAGTGTAACGGTATTGTGACAGACTGACCCTCAGACTCAGGGCTCCCCAGACAGGGGTCTCCAGGGAAGGTCCATGGAGCATTCCATCGCCCTTCAGGACTCGCGTGTCGTCGTTCAGTACCGGGTCCTGAGGATGGCGAAGCAGCGCCCTTCCCTTAACGGAGAGGAAGACGTCCAGAAGCAGGTGATGTGGTGAACTCCTTAAATGAGACTCTCTCTCTCTCTCTCTCTCTCTCTCTCTCTCTCTCTCTCTCTCTCTCTCTCTCTCTCTCTCTCTCTCTCTCTCTCTCTCTCTCTGGCTCGTGCGTTCAGAAGTTTGGTTCCTTTTAGACCCCTCTCCCACTATCGAATTGATTGCAGTTGTCCCATACTGAGGGACATATTCATTCCACAAAGAGGAGGAGGGAAAGGCAGGGGGAAGGGGAGGTCAGGAGGGACTTGACAGATAAATAAAGGAACTGAAACAGGCTGGGTTAAAGTCCTTCTCGTAGAAGCACTGGCGCGTTACGAGCTCACTTCTGGCAAGTGCTTACACGACCTGCTTTGCAGAAGGTGAGACCACCGTGCCAAACTTTCTTTTACGAGGGTGCGGCATAGGGCAGGGAAGGGGATGGAGAGGAATAAAGAAACAGAAATGGAATTGTGAAAAGTTTATCCCAACATCCCTTTCTGTCAAAACATTCATGTGTGTGTGTGTGTGTGTGTGTGTGTGTGTGTGTGTGTGTGTGTGTGTGTGTGTGTGTGTTGTTTTTTTTTTTTCCCTCTCAAATCAACAGGCCCTTTATATGTGAGCACGCTCATCATCAATGTAACGCAGTTTCCTAATGTAGCAGGCATGGTGCTTCACTCTGATTATGTGGTCTAGGCTAGTTCTGTATTCAGCATTATAACAATGCAATATCTCCACTTCCAAGGAACGTCATGAAATGGTCTGATCTTGACATTTTATCAATGTATAAAGCAGTTACTGTACTTGGGATTACAAATAAAAAATAATTTTTTTAACATAAAATTTTAATTGCAGAAAATGTTAATTGCACAATTACGGCCGTTTAGATGTATTAACACCTGAGAGCATAGGACAACTGAAAAGACCCTAATCTTATCCTTCCTTCTGCAACATTTGATGTTGCTCAGTTTAATGTTACTCACTAAGAAAGTGCCAACACTTAAACCTTCTCTCTCTCTCTCTCTCTCTCTCTCTCTCTCTCTCTCTCTCTCTCTCTCTCTCTCTCTCTCTCTCTCTCTCACACACACACACACACACACACACACACACACACACACACACACACACACACACACACACACACACACGCACGCACGCACGCACGCACGCACGCACGCACGCACGCACGCACGCACACACACACACACACACACACACACACACACACACACACGCACGCACGCACGCACGCACACACACACGCGCGCGCACACTGAAAGAGTATGATATCACAGTCTCCCGTTTTACTCATACTATTTTCAAAGAAAAGCTGAAGGACATGAATTTGAATATCTTTTGCCAATCAGTGCCTATACCCTTCCTGGCCAAATCACAGGTGCAAAAATGAAAATACATTTGTACATCGAACTTAAAAATCAATGTATACAGCATGGACAGCATTACTTTGAATTAACACTCCCTTCCAATGCCCCCCCCCCCCCCCCCCCCCCCCTCCCCCCCCCCCCCCCCCCCCCCCCCCCCCCACACACACACACACACACACTTTCAAACCACACACATACACACTAATCATGGTCTGGAACAGCTGTGACATCAAGGGCTTGGAGGCATGATTTACTGGATGGTGTGGGATATCTGGAATAATGTAACATCAGACCGTCCAGGGAATTGCACGAACTCGCCACATGTTCCGCTGTATGCTTGTTCTGATGAACTGGCCTGATATTTTTGACCTGCAGTCAGATATCTATAAACGACTATGTAGTCAACTGTTACCACATTGTTTGCTAGGCTTTTCTCTCCTTACGTTCTCTTCTTTTAGCCCTACAAAAACTAAATATGTTTGAAGCCAACAACAGAGCGGGCTTCTTGAAAACTTGTATAACATGTCTTTACAGTGTGCGTACGCGCGCGCGCGTACAAACACACACACACACACACACACACACACACACACACACACACACACACACACACACACATACACACACACACACACACACACACACACACACACACACACACACACACACACGCACGCACGCACGTACGCATGCACGCACGCACGCACGCACGCACGCGCACACACACACACACACATACACACGCAAACGGCCTTTCTATGTTTCACCTCAGATTCTCTATTTCTGATACTTCCCTTTCCATACATGTGCATACCTTTCAGATCCGATCTCTGTTTGGAGGATTTGGAAACCGGTTTTGCGTTGGAGAGGGAGAGGGAGGGCGTTACCACTCTTGTTTCTTTCTTTTTTTCTTTTCATTGAACTTTTTGTTTGTATCTTTTCCATATATGATTGAAAATGACAGTATAGGAGACCGTACAGACAAAAGCAAGGAAAAAAATGAATGAATGAAAAGGGCACTACAAGTAAACATATAAACAGAAATGAACTGTAGCTTGAATACTAGATGGACAAGAATCTGTAGTTACAATGTAGTATTCCTGGTGACCGGCATGAATATTTATACGTCTCATACACATTACAAGTATGGCCCGATGGGTTTGCTAGCTCGTTGCTTTATCTATTCAAAACGTTTTTTTTTTTATTCTAAATACAACCATTCTGCCTGAGAACTGTTATATCTCATATTTATTAAAGATATATACTTTTTATTTTCATATTTAATCTTCAAGAAGGATTTAAAGTTAACATAGAGTGGGTATAGTTTCCACCGTTTTGCATTTGAAGATGGAAAATTTGCAAGGATTATAATAATAATCAAGGACATGACTTGACTTTGTATTCTTTTCAAATAGCACAAACGTTTCGTTAAGTAAAAGGTTAAAAAAACTATTTTCTATGCTGGACTTGATACATGCTTCTAACTGTGCCCAAAAACGTTTTACATGTGGACATCCCCATAACATGTGACTAATACTGTCTCTCACGTTTTTTACAGAAAGAACAATCATCAGAGTTAACAACATTCATGTTTACAAGGATGACGTTAGTTGCTAATATTCGGTGCATAATTCTTATTTGGAACCATTTCAGTTTGATTTCTTGTATTTTCTTGGTCGTGATGAAAATATTGTTCCAGTTAAGCTCTCTTTCCATTTGTTTCATTCCATCTTTTACACTGTTCGGGTGCTAATTTAGCAAATCATAATAAAACTTCGTTCCTTTTGGATGGAATATATCAATTGAAGCGTTTTGTGAGTCAATGCCATGGGATCGTTACTGTTAAGGGTGAATCCTGTCTTGTTGATATAGCAATGTATAGCACAGACACATCCATTATAAGTGACAAAATCGACGTTAACACCATGCTCTTGTTTAAACTGATTAATAGTCAAAAAGGTTCCAACATCATTTAACAAATATCTAATCAGAAAAAAAATACCCTTGTCAGCCCATCTCTTGTAGTAAATGATTCTTTGACCTACCATAATATTTATATTTAAAAAAAAAGGTTGCAAAAGCAAATCACTTGCTGTTTCAATATTTACCTTTAAGCTAAATGCTTTATATGCTTCAAAGACATTGATCCAGAAATTGCTTAAGATGTGTTTCTCAGCTGGTATTGATGGGCCCAATAAATCTAACTTAGCTATGTTCGGAAAAAAAAAATTGCTGCGAGTAATCTTTTCCATTTGTGATTACTATTTTTCAGTCTTCGAGACCGGTGAGTTTTAATGCTGTTACTGCATCCTCAATATGAGGAATTCCAAGTCCCCCTTCATTAATATTTCTTACAGCTACTTTTCTGTTGATTCTTTTTTCCTACTCCAAACGAACTGAAACACAGAGATTTGTATTGATTCTATCATCATGGATGGGTGGATTTGGTAGCAACATCCATAGATAAGTAATTTTTGACTGAAGTAAAAACTTTAGAACCGCTGCTCTACCCAAAGGCGTTATGTTTCGCTTAAGCCATATCTTGTACTGTCTTCTAATTTGTGCAAATATTTCGGTCATATTGAAGTTCGTACAGTCAGTTAAATCATTAGTTAACCAGACGCCAAGCACTTTGAATTCTCGTTTTTCTTTGATCCCGAGCGTACAGAGACTGCAGAATACTGGGAAGCCTCCCTAAACTGGATTGTGTTTGTCAGGTTATGCTTGTTACGGGTGCTACAGAGGATTTGTGGATGAAAGACAATAAATCTGCTACACTGCTAAACTAACGAAGTCGTAGCTGAATGTCTCAAGGATCAACACTGTTGGGCCAGAATTGTAACTTGGCAAAAGATGCTTGGGCTTCAATTTCTGAGTGAAGGTTGGTGGACCAGTGGCGCAACTGATGAAAACGTTACATTTTAACTTCATCTTGATGAACCATGCCAGACTTATGTCCTTGATCCGCATTCTAGTGGTAATGTAGTAACTTCAAACGCAATTACAATTAAGTTTGTGTTGTCGTAGCTCCAGTACAGGCTTAAAGTCAGTTACAGAGCAAGCTTCTTGACAACTTGTATAAAACATCTCTTCAGTACACACACACACACACACACACACACACACATCACTGATACTCCCCTTGCCAAACATGCACACGCCTTCTACTTCTTCCTCTTCCTGTCTTCGAGAACACTGAGATCGATTGCACGTTGGAGGGTGTGTGTGTGTGTGTGTGTGTGTGTGTGTGTGTGTGTGTGTGTGTGTGTGTGTGTGTGTGTGTGTGTGTGAATTCTGCAGAATACTGGAACGCCTCCCTAAACTGGATCTGGCTTGTCAGATTATGCTCCTTACGACTGCTACAGAGGATTTGTGGATGAAAAAATATTGCATCTGTAACACTGCTAAAATAACGAAGCTGGACCTGAACTTCTCCAGGATCAACGACGTTTACATTGACAAAAGATGCTTGAACCAAAACATCTGAATGAATGAGGCTGGACCGGAACTTCAGCTGATGAATAAGTTGCATTTCAACTTCGTCTGGATGAACCATGCTGGACTTATGTCCTTGATCCCCCTTCTAATGATGACGCAGCTCCTTCAAACAGAATCACAGTTAGGTGTGTGCTGTTACAGTCCCAGCACAGACAATGAAAAACAGGGAGCAATTAGTATCAGGTGGTCATGATGCAATACACCAAAAGAGACACTGCACTTCTGCTGGATCACTTTGGTAGAGTCCAGTTGCTGCTTTTTGATCCAATATACGCAGGACACCATGTATTCAACGTCAAGTTCATGATAATAACTACATAGCATCCCTTTTTCCTCTCCACACTTTCGTTTTTTTTCATTCTACTACCTTTCGCTGGCTACTTTGGCGAAGCTGATGGATTCTTTTTGAACCCTTGGACTCTCTGCCAGGAGCAGAGACACAATCAGCCGTGTCTCCCTGATGAGTCCGATCAAGTGGACGAAAGGCCTAGGAGCTGGCAATATAAGTAGATCTGCCTTGAAGAGGGATTATGATGGTTTTCTCATGCAGCTAGTGAAGGGTTCTCATATGTATGATATGCTTTCTTGATTTTATGTTCCCAAGTTTTTTTCGTCTTCACCCTCCACCCCCTACCTTTTTTAAAGTTCAAATCATTGCTAAGTCATTTCTATAATAATGGAAGAATTGTTAGCCTGCTCTTGTCCCCCCCCCCCCCCCCCCCCACACACACACACACACACACTACTTTATTGTTCAGCATCCTTTTCGTCCTATCGTCCATCTAACGAACTAGTCATTCATTAAGACTACAAAACTCACCAGGAGCATGGACAAGGAGTTGAAACAAAAAACTGAGGTCACCATGAGACAACAACAGGAGACAAGAATCACAACAAAGGTTCATCTTGAGATGATGATCAATGACAATGAGGATAATGGAGATTATGTTATACAGTTCCATCGTGGTCACAGACTACAGGGCAGGGCTGTACTCTTTGCTTCCCTTTACAACCAGGCCTAGAAGTACAAACACCTCCAGTGTAGGTCAGGAGCAACACTCACTGCAACGCATCAGCTGAATGGTGAAGCCGGACTGTGTGTAGATTTAGTCTTCCCTTTTTGAGTTCATAGAATGTTCAGCTTTGTGTAAGAGCTGAAGGCATACATTAAATTCCATATCTTGCAACTGGGGGTTATTGAAAGTACAATCACCTATCAAATATTAACCGTCAGACGAAACTGGCTGCTTTTCCTGAAAATGTTTTGATATCAATGGACAATTATGGCAGAAACAGTTTTTTTTTTTTCTGCCTACGTAAAAGCTGACAAAACAATTCGTAGCGCACCCTCTCTCCCTCTCTGTCTGTCTGTCTGTCTGTCTGTCTGTCTGTCTGTCTGTCTGTCTCTCTCTCTCTCTCTCTCTCTCTCTCTCTCTCTCTCTCTCTCTTTGTCTGTCTGTCTCTCTCTCTCTCTCTGTCTCTCTCTCTCTCTCTCTCTCCCCCCCCCACCCCCGTGTGTGTGTGTGTGTGTGTGTGTGTGTGTGTGTGTGTGTGTGTGAGTGTGTGTGTGTGTGTGTGTGTGTGTGTGTGTGTGTGTGTGTGTGTGTGTGTGTGTGTGTGTGTGTGCACGCGCGCGCGCGTGCACGCGCGCGCAAGTGCGTGCTTAACTGTGTATGTGTGTGTGCGTATGTGTGTGTGTGTGTGTGTGTGTGTGTGTGTGTGTGTGTGTGTGTGTGTGTGTGTGTGTGTGTGTGCGCGCGCGTGTGTGTGTGTGTGTTCTCTGTTGTAGTGAAGTCGTTGAAAGAGACCACTTTCTGTGTTTGGTTGTCGCTGTTTATTCTATTCAAACATTAAAGTATGTGCACCTTGATTCTCTATCATTTGTCACGGGAATGATGTTCGTGATTATTAGCATCTGTTATATTGAATCATATATCTTTTTCCTTAATTCTGTAAAGTCCTTGGGGCGTCGCACTGAGAATATATAATGAGATCCTTCTTGTTTTATCGTATGTGTTTATTCAATGTGCAATCTGGTTCATCTTTGACGTGGCCAAGATGGATGTTGTTTTAAAATGACTAGAAATCAGAAAAGAAATCGTTTAGAACGAAACTTACCACGAACGAAAGCAAGATTTAAAGTTCCTCGACTGAAAGAAAAAAAGCCATCAGCTTTTTTACTCTGGGTCTTTGACAGACAGAGTGAAGAGCGGACACACCTTATTTCAAACTCAGTCTTGAAACGATTTCAAACAACACAAAAGCTGCAGTCACTTGGATCAAATTCGTGGACTTTGTTCCCCCAACACTTCCTGACAAGAAAGATATGTAAAATAAAATAATCTAGCTAAAGACGCTTCAAGGCTTTCTGGTTTCCGACGACAGATACGAGAAGACATCAGCTGAGTAACAGAACCGTTTGCCTTTCTAGGTGTAATTTATCAACTGAATTTAGCAGTGTTATCATAAATCTCAAATACCTTACCGAAATCGTAAATACGTGTACACGTGTGAAACACACACACACACACACACACACACACACACACACACACACACAAACATTTAGATTCAGCTACACAAGCGTACTCATTTTTACACGTCTCTAAGTGTTACTCATGTATCTATGTGTTCATTAACTTAACAGCTGAGTGTTTTCCTATTCTAGCACGCAATTTAGCACTTCTAGCAATTTCTTTTCTTGCGTTTGGCTTTGCCATTGCGTGTGCACGGTCCACATGTACAGTAATGGATTGAGAGCAGAGTTTAAAGGTAACATGAATATAACCATGGTATCATGGATCCTAACAGAATCATCAACACCACAAGAACTTATCATCATCGTCACTCCGAATACGAACCAACAAAAAGCATCTATAACAGCCACCTTTCTTGTAACATGGGCTGAGGAATACACTAATTGGTGTGTGGGGTTGAGTGTTACCCTGTATTTTGGAGTTCCCTGGAAGATGATACCTTGACCAATTCCGATCATCAAACACATAATGAAATTAATTGCCACAATAACTGTAAACCATGTGAATCTTTGCCGTGAATGATAGTGATCAACTGAAGCCAGACGACACAGACCTGACTGGCCCTGAAGGCCCCAGTGTGACAGTCCAGGGAGAAATGGAACTGATGCCAACAGCACGCCAATGATCCACACTACTGTACAAACTACGGCTGTTAAACATTGGTTGAACCTGCATGGATCATTAAAGAAACAGTAGACAATAACGTGATACAAAGTGGTGAGCCAGATAATCATTGGCGACACTGAGCTAGACAAAAGGAAAAGAAAACCAGCCAGTCTGCACATTACGCTGTCAGTCCATGCTTTTTCCATCTGCATGTATTTTCCACGAAATACAAAGTCTGCTAGCACAACAACGATGACGTGGCATCCCATACAGATATCAGCAAGCTGGAAATGGGTAACAGCCATCATGAAACTGCTTCCAGTCATTTTCTTCACTGCGGAAATAAACTAGAAAGCAGGCCACACATCCTGCCACAGCGGACACAGCAATCAGCTGAAAGAAGACTCTGTACAGTTCATTTGGCAGAAGTGATGTGCATGATGGAAGAGCAATGATAGGGGCAAAGCAGTTTCCTTCATCCAAGTGTTTAGGAAGTACATCCCTGCAGCAAATTCTGTAGTTCGATGAATAGATACGTTGCAATTTATCTGATCTTAAGAACAGATCCACCGGAAAATTGCCAAGGTAATTCCCCCTTATATCCAGTTTCTTGTATTGCTGGGATATTTTTCAAACCTGTCTGATCAACCGTTTCAATCCCCAATATGAGGTATTGAGCCGTTCCATCCGAGCAAAGTAGATGGATGCATTATTGTTATCAAGACTATTGACGTGTGTTTTTGACACGTCCATCCAGCTCAGTGAATAAACAATTAGCTTTGTGGTTTTACCTGTTATGTTGCTGAGAGGATTGTTTTCTATGGCAAGAAATCTTAATTGAGGTAGCTGAAGGAAAGCATCTACGTCGAGAATTTTAACATTGTTTTTGAGCAAGATCAAGATACTTCAGATTAAAAGTGTAACGTGAGAAATATTGTTAATCAAACATTGAGATAAAACCAGGGCAACAAGATGAATATTTGTCCTAAAGTCAGTTAGAGACATGTTTGAGTCTGTTGCATTAACGTATCTCAACAGAGGAAAGTGGCCAGAAAGGAACGGTTGTGGACATAGGAAAACATGACCTTGACACTGACATCCTTCTGGGCAGCTCGTGTCACACATCAGTTCATCATCACGCTGTGGGCACTGACCCCCCATCCATCACACAGATGATTTCCGTGCAAACAGATGCTGGAAGCCCGACACTGGTAGAAGCCAGGGCACCTCAGTGCCTCACACCAATGCTCATCCTCTCCATGAATACAATCAAAGAATCCATTACATCTGGTGTAGATAGGCAGACAGTATAGCCACTCAGACGAGCATTGATAATGAGCATGAGGACACAACTCCTCAGTTTTCATCAGCTGTTGAGTGAAGTAACCTGTCCCATCTAGATCAACGTAAAACTGTCGCTTAATGTCTTTCTGTTTGATCGGGACATGATAGGTGGCATCATCAGAGCACCCAACTTCATCAGAATCGTCCACACAATCTGTATATTGATTGCAGCGTTGACCGAGTAACACACACTGACCGTTCAAGCACAGAAAACCAGCACATGAAAATTCACAGAATGACTCATCGCTTCCATCTGGACAATCCTGTCTGAAGTCACACAGTAAAGTGTGATGCACTGTTCTCATATCGTCATCACATCTAAATGGGGTGTAGGTGAATGGTCCTCTATCAAACGACATGTCGTCAGGCTGCACACAACTGACATTCAACAATGTATAGGTTTTTGAGTATGTCTCTTTCATACAGTCACTCTCGGCGTCACACACAGAAAACGGTGTGTGGCAAAATGTGCAGGGGAAACACCATACGCTGTCGTGTGTGCATGCAGATACATTCAGAGGAGCATACATGAGCCAACGCTATGGGTGAATGAAAGACACCATTTGACTTTAATTCTAGTTCGCAACATTATCCCAATAACATCAGCAGGGTACGTCAACTGCAAATGAACCCATAATCTGTGGCAAAGGCAATATGGAAAGTCCTTGAAGGAACATACTGATAAAAACGCATTGAAGTAAAAGAATCACGATGGAAATAGAAGTGATTAATGTTGTAAATGAAAAGTGGTGTCAAACCATGTACGGAATTTGCTATACGAAAATGGCGCAGAATGCCAACCCGACCTTAGACCAATGGATGCTTTAAATCTAACATAGTTTGACAATGCACGTCGGAAATCTAACTTTTCCTTCTTTGTTTTTCACATTTGCTAGTTTTTCACCCCACTTTGTGGCACTCAGTATTAGAAAATGCATTCGGGATGTATTGATCAACTAGGATTATCTGAAACATTTGTTTCGTGATGCCACCAGCCCTTGCAATCTTCATTACTGAAGGGACAGTCCCCTGTTTCATCCCGTCCGTCGTGACATTCTGGGCGCTGGTTACAGCGCAGGTGATGTTGGAAATCAGAATACCATGGCACAGAACAGTTGAATAGACCACTGGACAGCTTCACAGGCCCTTTGTGCGTAGGAAGTACAGACAGGAACAGTTTCATACCAGCTTTACAAGCTATTAAACAAGTAAACTCAATTTGGATCTTTGAAGTGTTGATAATGATAGGTGATAGACAACATAGACGGCATACTCTTTCATTCTTTTTAAGAGCTGTGTTTGGGTCTAAGTAGTTCAGTTCTATGCAATAACACATAAATGATCTAATAGAGATCTGTTGAAAGCTTATAATGTACGTCATATTTATTCTGAAATCGTCGGTATAAGGCAGTTGTAGTCTATCATACCCTATCACATATGGAGTGATCAAGCATGTGAAATCATCCGTTATTTTCTTTACAATGAAATCAGGGCGTTTTATGGACTCTATAGTAACTGCCACTAGAGGTTTCCCTATGTATGCTAACCACATTTTGTTTGAACTAGAGTCGATAAAAAACTGTCCTCCATGTCGTGAAAATAGCATTCTGAAAGAAACTCATTATCCTCGCCTCTTAAATATACTTCAGTTTTCCAGTGCTTGGAATCACAGTCATGTGATAGGCGTTGTATACGAGCACCGACATATCCACCCTGGGGTATTTGCACATGCAGTATACAGAAAGGAGTGACATGGCTGCACACCCCGTATATGACACCTCGGTGAAGAGCAGACGGTAATGAATGTTTCCCACACTCAGATGCATTAGTCTGCAGGAATATGATATCAGTGCTGTTTTGACTCAGGAGATATTCCACACCTGGACAAATATCAAGGATCCTTAGCTGACCAGGAGTTATGGTAAGGCGTTCAGCGTTACAGCTTGTTTGGTGTAAGGATATGCTGACACAGACAAAGCGGATATAAAACACCTTACTTGCCAAAGCATTGTGATGCAAGGATACAGTCAGGCAACACTGATGGCTTTGGTCAGGTGTAGTGCAGACAGACCTTCCTGATAAATTTGTAGGCCATGAGTAGATGTCAATTTTAGACCATTTTTGTAATGGTTTCCAATGTCTGGAGTAACCTCTGACAAGCCCATAAACAAACCAATGGTCAATTCAGAAAAAAATGACAAAAAACTCCACATCAGTGAAACAGGTATTCAGTTTTCACCTAAAACTCTAGTAAACTTAACAAATACGCATGCACACAATTTGAGTCCAACCAAATTAATGGTTTAAAAGAGGGCGACACTAGGTGGAAAGATAACCACAATACAGAAATAACACAAACCCTAAAACAAAGAAAATAATGAAAATAGTTTTCACCGGAAACTTTAAATATATAAAACTATCGCACACCCCCTCACTGTGAGACATTGACTGGCTGATGTGAAGCTTTAAAAAGTGGAATGACTGCAGGCGAAAACCGAAACAGGGGCAGAAATAGAATCACTGGGCCGCCAAAAGAAGAAACTAAATATATCACAAACACAACACTTTTCGACCTTTTGGGTTTTCTTCGGGCCAGATGAGTTATATATCAAACAATGAAAACCATACACTTACAACCATTTATTGTGTCTTTGATCTGGGGGCCGAATTCGGTCTTAGGTGACATCAGCTAAAAACTACGGAATAGAACTTCAAGGGGTAGAGTCTGAAAAGAAAGAAGTGCCAGCCTTAAACTAATAATGAAACTAACAATAGCAACGTAAAATAGATAGTAGTAACGACCCAAACAATAGAAAGAAGAAGAAGAAAAGAGGGGGAAAGTAGAAGCGTCACTAGACGAAGAAAAGAAGAGAAGTAAGAGAAAAGAAGTACGAAGGAAAGTCGCCTAGCTACAAAGGGGAAAGGAAGGAAAAGTGTCTCAAAGGGAAAAATCAGGAGACAAAAATTCCCCCCCCACTCCCCTAACGAAAAGAAAAAAGAAGTATAAGAAGAATGCAACGGGAATTTCAAAGGAAGAAAGAAGGGCAGAATTTTTTCAGGAGGTTGGTCAGGTTTTGAAAAAAGAAAAAGAAAGAAGAATGAGAAAGACCCCGTTCTGAGCTAGAGAAAGAAGAGGAAGAAAGAGAGAAGGAACAGAGAAAGAAGAGGAAGAAAGGAGGAGAAAAAGAAGAAGAAGAAGAAAGAAAGAATTTTTAAAGCACCAGCGAGAAGAAGCAAGTCTAGAGAAGGATACTAGAACCCGCAAATGGTAAAAAGGTCTTGAAAGGTGTATGAAGAGAAGATGTATTACCAAGAAATTTTATTATTTTTGTTCCCCGTCTATTTGTGAGAGGTGCTCGTATGAAAAAATGTCCTCAGTTGACACCAAAACAAAGGAATATCAAAAAAGCGAACAGGAAAGAGAGAGAAACGAAGAGAAGACGAAAGATAAAAATAAGAAAGAAAAACAAATAAGACATAAAAAAACAAAAAGAAGGAAGAATAAGATAATAATAATGAACAAGAAAGAAACAAGAAAGAAGAAGAAGAAAACGAAAGAAAAAGAAGAAGAAGCAAGAGAAGGGGAGGGAGGTGAAGGAGGAGGAGGAAGAGGAAGCGAAGAGAAAGGGGAAAGGAGGAACAGGAAAGGAATAAGAAGAAGAAGAAGAAGAAGAAGAAGAATAGAAGGAAGAAGAAAGGGACTATGATGATGATAATGATGATGAAGTGGATGATGACGACGACGACCGTTCGTAACGACGACCGACGACAACAACCACCAACAAACCATTATAATAAATAATAATAATAATCATAATGGGTCATAATAACATGCATGCATAATAATAATAAGAATAATAATAAGGAATAATTATAATAAGAAAATAAATAGTAGACAAGAAGGATGGTGATGAAGATGATGAGAAGATGATAGTCAGGATCCATCCTATGAGGAGGAGGAGGAGAATCCAGGAGGATAGGGTCAGTAAGAGTAGTAGTAGTAGTAGTAGTAGTAGTAGGAGGAGTAATGAGAAGACAAAGAAGATTAATACGCAGAAGAATAATAATAATAATAATAACAACCAACCACAAGAACAAAGATGATGATTATTATGTATGATGATGACAATGATGCTGACTGATGATCGATAGATGATGAGGATGATGATGACATGACACGATGAGATAACAAGTAATAAACTAACTACTATAATTAATACTACTAATACTACTTACTACTACAATAACTGATGTTGTAATGATGATGATGTATTGATGAATGATCGATGATGATGACGATAGATGGACTGATGATTTATGGTGATGATGATAGATGATAACAATAACATAATATAATATACAATCATCACTAATATATAATAATCACAATAGTAATAATAATAATAGTAGTAGTATAATAGTAATAGTAGCTGATTGGATGATGAATGATGAAGATGATAATATTAATACTATAATAATGATAATAACAACACGTGATGGGGGGAGATATGAACCAATTAGCTAGATCGATTGATGCCAATGATCGATGAGATGATAACTATAAATGATGATGACGACGATGATGATACAACTAATCACTATACTATAATAATACTACTACTCTAATACTTAGTAATAATGATGAATATGATGATAATGTAAGATATGATGATGCAGTATCGACGATAAGAATGATAATTTATAAGGAGATGCATTATGACTGATAACAAATAAAAACCTACAATAATACATGTCTATAATGCTAATAATAAAATAATAAAGACAATAATAATAAAATGTGACAGTGTACTGATGAATGAATATCGATAATAGAACACTGAATGATAATAAAGTACCTTCCTTAATGGATAATACTCTGACCCCGTGCAAAGCCTAATGACAGGAATTACATAATTATAATCCGTGCCAGATATGCGAATAATGCACATAAGAATAATAATTATTACGTTCAGTATTAAGTGGGTCAGCGGCCTGAGCACCTTAGAAGACTAGGCGTTACTATACTACTAACTACTGATTTTTCGGACATTAATATCAAGGTGTATAACATATTCTGTGTAGACTTCTAAGTGCGCAAGACGGCACTCAGTAGTTTATGAGAATGAAATAAATAAGTGTAAGTTGGTTATCCGCAGTCTGAAGAAGCGATGCAATCAGAGTCAATGATGAGAGAAGTCCTCAAATATTTTGGGTAATTCTTACAACGCAGCAACTTTGAGATTTCTAAGAAGCTGGTTAAGGGATAGTCTGTTTGAGTCGGATAGCGCATAAGGACGTTTGGTTTACTTTTAGCGCTGGAAATCTACGTTACAGTGCAGGCTCTAACTAAGGTTAAGGCACTAGTTTTGACATTTGTAGGTACGCAGTGTTCAGATAGGATTTCTGGGCTTTCCTAAAAACAGAATATAATAGTAAATTATAAGTGTGCCGTCACGATTTTTTGAACCAATTGGGCGCAGATATTTAATTAAATATATCTATAGCCACGATTTCCAACGGGATACAGATTGATAATTCTCCATTGTTAAGGCGATAATAGATTGAAGAGTCAGCTGTTGATGTTATGAACATGGTTGGATCGATTACAGACAACTGGTTAAAACAGAGGGAGGGCGTCGAAATCAAAGTTCGCAAAAATCTGTTCATGTTCACAAAAATCATTGCAATAGTGGGTGTGGCCCGCCAATGTGGCGAGAACATTCCCACGCGCCACAGCGACTCCTCATCGAGTTGACCAGTGTTCTGATGACCTCTGAGGGATTCTCTGCTCATTCCAGTTTTGCAGCATTTTGAAAGAGATCCTGGCGTTCTCTGGAGGTGGATGGTTGCTCCTTCACACGTATCCCTCAACTCAATCCCACATATGCTCGGATGGGATGAGGTCGGGAAGCTATAGTACGGGAAGATCATCCTGTTGATGCCAGCCTGCACAATGAAGTTTCAGTTCAGCACGGGCCCGGTCAATGTGGGCTCGAGCATTGTCGCTTGGGAAGACTGCCATGGGTCCTATCCGTTGCATGGTAGGAACAACGAAAGGCGCCATGCGATTCATCGCCGATAAGCGGAGATTGCTCTTGCTGAGGTTTCTCAGTCAATAGGGCGAGAGTGGTTGGTTGTCTTGGGGTGGAGGCTGAAAGGCACACCCCATACCATAACAGATGCTTCCGCAGCCATAAGGCCGTGTGTCTAAGGTGCGTAGACAGCTGCATGGCAATGATACCGTTCACCCATCAACGCACTCGCGAAACTCAATACGGTTCGGCCGTCACTTAGTGTTCAAGACTAAACCGTGGCGACTCATCTTGAAGATGAGCATCTGGACGTGTCACTTTGTTGGTTCGAAATTTTGCCCCCTCATACCTATGACTATGGGGCAGAAAGCTGCGCGAGCCATGCTCTAATGGGCTGCTAGGCGCAGGTTCCGTGTGTCCAATCTAAAAAGGTAATATAGGTTAAGGGCAGCCACTGTAGGGAGGCAGTATGCGTGTCTGAGGCCCGAAGTGGTAGAACGATTGGTTTCGTAAATGTCTATGACTGCATGAGTGCTGGTGCTTATTCTGCTCATATGAATGTCTGCCTTTGGATGCTGGTGGATAGTCGGATATGCATTCTCGCTGTCAAAAGAAATAGCGGGGGGGC
>JADBJO010011724.1:40000-42500 GCA_016801955.1 Conus betulinus | reverse complement strand
CACGCACGCACGCACGCACACACACACACACACACACACACACACACACACACACACACACACACAAAGTAACTAACTTACTAACTCACACACACACACACACACACACACACACACACACACACACACACACACACATGCGCGCGTGCGCGCACGCACGCATGCCACAGACACACACACACACACACACACACACACATGCGCGCGTGCGCGCACGCACGCATGCCACAGACACACACACACACACACACACACACACACACACACACACACACACACACACACACACACACGCACAGAGAGAGAGAGAGAGAGAGAGAGAGAGAGAGAGAGAGAGAGAGAAAGGAGACACTCTACCATTGCCGTTAGCTTCCGGCTCAACACTATGCGTGTGAAACTCACCTCTAATTACCAGACACTGCCCGGTCCGGTTTCCATCCTCAGAGAGCTGGAGAGCAGAATGCTTCTGACGACCAGACGTCCTGACGTCATTAGTGATAATTGAAAGTAAGAGGACGGTCTAGCAGAGCTCCGAGTTCGCAGTCATTCATTGCCATTACCTATCTGTAATGCTACGTCTTTCTTGTGTGGTTAGAGAAGTCTTAAAAAGATAGCCCAATCCCCTTCTTCTGGAATGGTTATTCCTGGGTGCCATACCAACTTGATCCAGTTAGTGGACAGAATGCCAACATTATCAGCCAAAGCTAGATGAAGAAAGAAAACCAACAAATAATGAAGGGTCACGTTGTGTCTTGACCTTGAGTGCTTGCGCTGAGAAGTCAAACAAAAGTCCCAGACACAAACCGAAGTCAGACCATTGAGGACAGCGTGAGCGGCATACAAATTAGCGATACCACGGCTACGCTTGTTCTGTCTTTGATGGTGTGGTGTATCATCAAAGGTGAGAAGAAAAAAAAAAAAAACGGAAGGGAAGAGAACAGCTGAGTCTGAAACAGGAGAGTAGAAATGGAAAGGGTGTGTAATGGAAAAACAGAGGTAAAGGAACGCCGACAGATGAGAAGTTAGTACATGAAGGCATACGAGACTGAGGGCAGGGGAGAAAAGGCGAGGATGCAAGAGGACAGGGACTGTTAAGAGATGTTTCTTCCATGGAAAGAACGGCAACAAGATGCAAAGCACATAAACGTACTCCCGGTACAGTGACGGAGGGGAGACAATTTTTAGTTAGTGGAAGAAAATAATAAACTCGACAGTACGGTGGTTATTTCCCTTATCAGACTTCAATTTTTGTCATTATCATTTATAGCCGTTAGTAACAGCTATTCTGGTCAAATAAAAAACATCGTGCATCGTCCGTGATCCATAATGAACATACCTACAAATTTTTCAAAAAGATTGGCCCAGAAGTTTTGTCTGGAGCGAGTGGAACACACATTTTGACCATGTACGGACACACACACAGACAGACACGCAAACAGCATTTCTTCATTCCCATTGTAAAGAACAGGGAGTACAAAAAAACTTTGGTACCCTTTTTCTGGCACTGAGAAACATGGTCAGGACAGTTGGGCCTGAAGACCAGTATCCTAGAATGTGGCGCTTTTTTTCTTTCCACGTAAGTGGATGTAAGTCATCACGGAAGATCGCTAGCATACACCTACCCTCCCGCAGGTCTGTGGGCTTTATTTAACAGATTGCAGAGAAGACTTATGTGCAGGACTTCTGTGTGTCATTAGTGACACTGGGGGAACAAGGGTAAGTAAGTGTCCTCCTTTGTGTGTGTGTGTGTGTGTGTGTGTGTGTTGTGTGTGTGTGTGTGTGTGTGTGTGTACTCAAGGGATACAGAGTTTGTGCCACCCTATGTAATCCATTTGGTGTTGTGGGAGAGTTGCGTTTAAATAGGTATTTGTATTCCGACTTCTTGCATAATAAAGAGACAAAAAGGATAAGTGGTGGGTGTAAGACAATAAAAACTCAGGCAATGAAATCTTTTTAGGAGCCCACTTTTTCACAGGTGTATGAAATGTAGCAGCAGTTATCATCAGAAATCGGGTACAGCTAGAGTAGGGTTTTCTTTTTTTTTTTTTCCCCTTTTTATAAAATCTAGAACAGCTGCAGGAGGGGGTGTGTGGTGAAGGAACGAGGAAATGGAGGGGATCGGCAGTTTCATCATCAGAGGTCAGGGACATTTATGCTCTTTTGGTATGCTGAAGGAGGTGGTTCCAGGAAAAGAGTGGTGGTGGTGGTGGTGGTGGAAATGGCGGCGTGTGGATATAGACGGGGTGTATGTTGAAATAAATCTCGTCAGTCATTGTAAGGAGCAGCTGACAGGCGGACATGCATGCGGAAGGAACTGATCTTTCGCAAGAGCCGGGTTCAAGTGGGGACAATGATCAAGCAATAGGAAGGGAGGGAGGGAGGTGGAGATAAGAGAGCAAGGGTGGGGGAGGGGGTGCGGAAGGTAGATGCAAGTGGCAGTGAGGTCAAAGTAATTAAAGTGACCCATACGAGACGTCAGGATGTGACTAGAGTAGCCAGG
>JADBJO010011724.1:32500-35000 GCA_016801955.1 Conus betulinus | reverse complement strand
AGCACACACACACACACACACACACACACACAAGTATTTGTATCTTTGGCAACATTTACTTACAACTAGATGATCTTAAATTTTATTGAGAATTCCACATTTTATGTGTCTATTGATTTCAGAGATGCATCGTTGTACACTTTTCGTGTTTATTGCTGTAATGGTTGTGGCATTTTTCATAGTTTTGCCTCTTCTTTTTGTCGTGAGTCGGGTACTGAATAGTATTTTAGTTCTTGGAGCGGGTGCACCGTAACCGAGTTTGAATGTTCTGACAAGATTATACCAATAATTCTTTTGGATAATAATTCCGTTTGTACCCCTTTGACCCCTTTGACCGGAGGGTTTTTTCAGCAATAGTCATAAAACGTGTCACTGTATGTGTGTTGAGAGAGAGAGAGAAAGAGAGAAGAGAGAGAGAGAGAGAGAGAGAGAGAGAGAGAGAGAGAGAGAGAGAGAGAAAGAGAGAGAGAGGAGAGGGGAGATAGAGAGAGTTTTGTGTGTGTGGTGTGAGAGAGAGAGAGAGAGAGAGAGAGAGAGAGAGAGAGAGAGAGAGAGAGAGAGAGAGAGAGAAGCTGCGTTGAGTATGTGTGCATGGTGTGGTGTGTGTGTGTGTGTGTGTGTGTGTGTGTGTGTGTGTGTGTGTGTGTGTGTGTGTGTGTTGCGCGCGCGCGCGCGCGCGTGCATGCCGTGCGTGCGTGTGTCTGTTGTCTGTCTGTCGGTCTGTCTATCGTTGCGTGCTTTTAAACTGCAAATGAGCGTGTTTGAATTCCGCGTCTATTCTTTCTTCAGTTATCTCCACTGTCTTTCTTCGTTTGTCTCCCTGAGGTCCTTGTTCCATTTCCATTCCAAAATCATTGCCCAGCAATGGATGATTGACACAGCTAGTCACACTGACCACGCTATTACAGGCCCACGGTTTTTTTTTTTTTTTTTTTTTTTTTTTTTTTTCCTATTCTATTTTACATGTCCTGAGAAGTTTTCTTCTGTGACGTTAGCTCAAAAAGGAAAAGCATGCCATCAAACATTGCTGTTGTAAACAGACGTGGGTCCGATGGTATGATTGAGTCAACCTTATAACAATCACTTACGTCGTGCATAAACAAACAAAAAAAGTGAAGCTGGCCATCATGTTAAAATAACGGTTCTGTTTTGATTCAGTATGCCTATTACACAAAGTTTGGCACCTTTCTTGATTGGTAGGAATATATCCGTTTTTCTTTTTACCGTGCACGTTTTAATATATATCACACACACACACACACACACACACACACACACACACACACACACACACACACACACACACACACACCCTCAGTGTCCTCCTCATTCACTCACACACACACACACACACACACACACACACACACACACACACACACACGCACGCACGTACGCACGTACGCACGCACGCACGCACGCACGCACGCACGCACGCAAGCACACAATCTCACACACACACACACACACACACACACACACACACACACACACACACACACACACACACACACACACACACACACACACACATCGGTGTATATCAATGCTGCTAGGTTCCATAGAACTCATGGCACATATCTATTCCGAAAGTGAAATGGAAGTTTTGTCCTTCCTCCCAGATAAATGGCTTGGTCATATGTATTTTCGTGTATTCTCCCCTTTTGTGCCTTTTTAAAAAAAAAATATTCATTACTGGTTGCTGTCGTTTGTTTTTCTTTTTGCTGCTGTGTTTGTCTAGGACGACAGTTTTATTTTATTCGGGTTGCTTTGTGTCTATCTTTTGCTGTATAAATGATAACAAAAAAAAAAAACCCTATTAACAATAGAAACAACAACAATACAATGGTAATAATAAAATAATAATAATAATACACACAATTTGTCTATCGCCTATCTTTACAACAAAGGCGACTGAGTACTTTACAAATTTTAGCAAATTAATATGTAAAATATACCAAACACACACACACACACACACACACACACACACACACACACACACACACACACACACACACACACACACACACACACACACTCGCACAATCTAAAATTGCCAAGCTGCTTTGATGCGTGTTTATTTTACCACTAATTCAAAAAGTTATTGTTTTTTTTATTTTTTTTAAATTTTTTATTTATTTTATTTATTTATTTTTATTTATTTATTTTTTTTTTTCTTTTTTTTTATATCTTTGAGGTTAAGTTTTGTTAGTTGGAGATGACGTTTTAAAATTATTTTTCGTCTAATATCATCAATGGTGAACAGACGTTTAAATAAACCACTGAACTGAACTGAACTGAACACACACACACACTCACACACACACACACACACACACACACCACACACACACACACACACCACACACACACACACACACACACACACACATTCTTTCTGGGTAGCAATTTATCCCACATTTACACGCCGAATTAGTAGTTTAATGATGCCAATGGAACACACAACATCTTCCCATTAACACAGCTCAGGTAGTTT
>JADBJO010011724.1:17500-22500 GCA_016801955.1 Conus betulinus | reverse complement strand
GCCTTCCTTGCGCTGAACTCTGAAGCGGTCAATGCTAAGTGAAATTTTCGTTGTCCTGTGTTTTTTGTATCTTGCCTGAAGAAGGCCTAAGAGGTCGAAACGGGTAGTGTTTTGTCTTGTGACTCGTTTGTCCACGTTTCTCTTAGGCGGTTCGCTAACATTTATTAAGATTGTTTAGATTTCCGCCTGCAGTCGTCTCACTTTGCAACTAGATGTACAGCCATGGTTTTCCAAGCATCCAGCGCACTGAGGAGGGTGGGGGGGGGGGGGAAATGTTGGTGTTTGAGACAGCTGTGCGTTAGAAAGTCAGATGAATCGTTCAGTGGCGTGCTGCAACCCTCAGGGTTTGTGCTCATGTGAGGGTGAAGACAGATGGCCCAGAGATGTGAGGGTGAAAACAGATGGCCCAGAGGAGATGCACTGAGGAGCAGGTGAGAGATGGAAGAGACTGTCAGAGCGGTCGCGTGTCGCATGACGGGAGAGACGTAGAAACTGGGAGACAAGGGAGTAAAGCAGCACTCTTAACTTCTCCTAGGTCACAACTCTGTGGATGCATGACCACTGGCTTTCTGGAAGTATCTCTCCGTCAGTTGCTGTTCTCTGCAGGCCTTTGGAACCACTGTCGTCTGCTCTCAGATGGTGTCTTTCTGCCTCTTCTGTCTGCCTCCTGTTTGTCCCCCTTGTGACCTTTTGGATCGTTACGGCTTTTGGAAACGTGTCTGTGCTGTTCATCCTTATTCTCCTGACAATGACGACTTGATCGTCATAGGATTCAATGCCTCTCTGATCCAGTTGCCGATTTCTTTACGTATCATGTGATTTTTTTTTTTTTTTTAGTAGTAATTCCGTAATTCCGTACATCCGGTGTCTTGCCAGGAAATTTCGTTTCTAGAGATTGTAGTAGACTTTTCAAAACTGCCGATGCTGTCGGATTTTCACATGTATACAGCTGTACACAAACTGACTGCAGACGCATGAGCCTGTATGTTTGACTCGTTTAAGATGATGGATGGTTATCACACCAGATGCTGGTAGTGCTGCTGCTCTCTGCGTTGTTGTGACCATTTCTTCTGGTGAATAATCTTCAGCTGTGATGATGGCGCCCGAGGCCTGGAAGCTTTGGACAGATCTAACTCTCTGGCTTACCAGATTCATGTGTTTTTCAGTACACTTGGAGTTGTCATCGATCACTATGCTCTTCTGCACACCAATTTCTGTGTTGCAGGCCTGAACTTTTCTGTCATGGATTTCAGCAAGACATGTTATTTCTCTTTATCTAACAGAAGCCATCCATGTTTGGGATTGCTCTGCAAGCATCAAAAACTAAAGCAGCGCCACTAAACACGTCATCGACAATCATGAAACAATGTTATTGAAGCAATCCTAAAACTTAAAGAGAGTGTTCCTGAAGCAGCCATGAAAGAAATGGAAAAGGAAAAGGGTCATTTAAGGCAAAGAAACAATGTTCCTGAACCAGTCATGAACGGATTGTTGCGGTACTATCTATAAATCTAAAGCGTCAGTGTTTGTCAACGTGTCACAGGGGATAACAATACAGTGTTCCTGAACCAGTAATAAATCAACAGAAACTCTGACAGGAGAAATAAGACAAGCTACCACCAGTGGAGACAATGGAACAACAACACTCAGTACAAACATAACATATATCATGCAGTCGATCTGTTTCTTCCATGAAGACATGTGCATGTCAGACTGCTGGGGAGAAAAGTCTGGAGCTGGTTTGTGGATGAAGACGTCTTCAGCAAGATTGAATCAAAGGTCTGTGAGTTGTACGAAAGTTTTATTGTCATAGATGAAAGGGATTTGTTGTGTTGGAGGTGCTTGTTGTTGTGGCGGTGGTCGTCCTCCTTCGCCTCCTTGGTTTTATTTCTTTCGGTCTGTCTGTTTCTCTTTCTGTCTTTCGTTCTTCTCTATCTCCTCCTCCTCCCCTCCCCATTCTTCTGCTTCTACCATCACCCCCTTCTTCTTCTTCTCTTCTCTCCTCCTCCTCCTTCTCCACTCTCTCCTTCTCCTTCACCATCACCACCATCTCTTTCTTCTTCCCTGTTTAGGCTTTCAATCCTAGGGGTCATGACCTGGATGTGGCAAGCCCCCTGAGAGTGTAAAGGAATCAGGGCCGTAAACACTTGCCAGAGACAACGCAGGTCTTCTCTGACGCCCTCCTGCTGTCAAACACACCCTGGGGTATCTTCCTTTCGTACACAGTTATCTGCATATGTCATGCTGCATAATATCACAGAGAGAGAAAGAGCCCTGCCCGAAGTGGCATTGAGCACTCTTACAGATCGGATATTCTTCACTGTGATTTTTATATATATATATACACATACATGCATACACACAAACGTATATGTATGCACACTCATACACACGCGCAGGCACGCACGCTCACACACACATACATGCAAGCATGCATGCTAACACACAAACATGTTATATTTATATATATATATATATCAAGAATAGTACTAAAACGCCTAATAATATATATTCTATATGTATCGCCTGCTCCGAGGCCTTTCGTACGCTGGATCGGACTCATCAGGGAGACACGGCTGATTGTGTCTGTGCTCTTGGCGTCAGATAGAGAGACACTCCACAGTCCATAATTCTGTGGTGTTCCGACCGCCAAGGGTTCGAAAAAGAATCCAACAGCACCCCCAAAGCAGCCAGCGAAAGGTAGTAGAATTAAACAAAACGAAAAAGTGTGGAGAGGAAAAAAAGTTGTTAAAAAACTAAAAATATTACGCAAACAGTATAAAAATGTAATGGACAATCTTTGAGCCTATGCTTGAGGATCCATTTAATGCAAGGGAGATCAAAAGATACGGAACAGTTTGAGTGGTCAGCTCTGCTGTTCAATACCCAAGCATTGTCAGCATTGTCAGCGGCTATATATATATATATATATAGAGAGATAGATAGAGAGAGAGAGAGAGAGAGAGAGAGAGAGAGAGAGAGATATGTGTGTGTGTGTGTGTGTGTGTGTGTGTGTGTGTGTGTGTGTGTGTGTGTGTGTGTGTGTGTGTGTACATACGTACATATATTTACTGTACATATAGTCAAGGATATGAATCGCTATAGTAAGCTACAGGCCCTCAGAAGAGTCCCATACCCAATCATTAAAAGACTTGAACTTCTCTGAAAACAACTTATCCCTTTTCGATTGAAATCCATAGAACTAATACTGGACAGGGCTATCTTGAATAGTCAATATGCTTAGAAACTCGTAGTCCCAATACAAAACTGCCCTATTCTGCCCCCAATCCGTTAAAACAAGTGCAGGGTAACAAACGATTTCAGTGGATATACACAATTATGATGATGGGTGTTTCAATAGATGTGGACAGGAACTTGGTGTGTGAGGGTCGAGGTGATACCACGTCTTCTTAAGATTACCCCTTTCTTCTGGTTTCATACAGCCTCCGAGCCTTCAAAAAGTTGTTGCAAGTAATCTTGTCAGCCAAAATTCTAAAAAAAAAAAAAAAAAAGTTGAAAGGTTTAAGTGGCATAGTCCAGTGGACCATATGAGCAGTCAACTACAAAATGTGTACTATGTCTAGGACATGGCATGATGGTAGGCAGGATTCCACCCCTCTCCTTCTGACATCTGAACGTTTCTGCACCGAATGTAGCAACTCTTTTACGAACAGATGGAAAGGGAGGGTGTTTAGGCCACGGAAAAAAATCCCTGGCCTATGAGTGGTTTGGGTCCACGACCCAAACCAGACAAACCAGCACCAGACAAACTTTCTAACTGTTCGACTTCCTGTTCTTGTGCCACGGTCCATAAATCAGCTTCATCGCCGGGATTCAGCCGTCGTGTCTGACCTGAAGTGGGCAGTAGATCGTGCTGTGTTACTTCCGACCTTGACTGGGGCTTCTGCAGCAGGCTGAGCCGTAAACATCACCTCACGTCATGGAGCAGACCTCCTCACTCACTCCCATTTCCCCCACTTCTTCTGTCCCCACCTCCCATCCCCAATCCCCTGCCTGGCCCTCCCCCCCCCCCCCCCCCCCCCCCCCACCACACACACAGCACGCACGTGATTATCTGGCTGGTGTCAGTCTGCGTTATCCGGCTCTTCCAACACCCAAACCCCTCAATTATTCCAGCGTGGTTTTCAGTTCTGTGTCGACAGTGTGCAGGAGCGACCTCAAGAGAGAGAGAGAGAGAGAGAGAGAGAGAGAGAGAGAGAGAGAGAGAGAGAGAGTCGCTCTGAGTGCATGGTGTGTGTGTGTGTGTGTGTGTGTGTGTGTGTGTGTGTGTGTGTGTGTGTGTGTGTGTGTGTGTGTGTACCTGAAAATGTCAAGGAGTACATGGTATATCCTTCATTTCAGGCCCCAACAGATTTAGGTATGGGTGACCAAACAAATGTATCGTAGTCTACGTAAACTTCTTAGAATTGCGTTAATCCTGATATATTCCCATGTGGTTTGATATATAAAACAATAAAATGAAATACATGTAAATAATTGATTCAGTCAAGTTGGACATTTGCTGCTGCTGCTGCTGCTTCTTCTCCGACTTGATTCATTCTGTTCTGTATGGCTCTTCTGTTAAACACTGTTGTTGTTGTCTAGTTTGGCTCGATCTTGAACAGCTTTTTTCTGAGCAAGATGAGACCTGTATGTTTCTCAAGGTGTTATTAACTTCAGGCTTTGATTGGAGCAAACCACAATATGAAAATGTCGGTACAAGTTACTGTTATATGGTTATATGGTTGCAATGGTTCATTTTCAATGTATGATGTTACAGACATGGATTTTTGTTATTATACATGTTGCGTAAATAAGAAAGCAGGCTAGTAACATTTTCGTAAATAAGAAAGCAGGCTAGTAACTTTTTGAGTGACTCATCTTATTAATTTACAGATTGAAATAATCGTTTCCTTTATCTGTCCCCCCCCCCCCACCACACACACACACACACACACACACACCACCACCACCTTAATATTCTTGGTTTTTTTGCTTTT
>JADBJO010011724.1:0-5000 GCA_016801955.1 Conus betulinus | reverse complement strand
TAAATAAAACGTCCTAAATCATGGAGATGCTCATCGTCTTGCATTAACTTTTCCAGGGTTCTGTCAGTGGGATGCTTTGTATACCGAGATGGAATGTACTTCTCCCGTAAATCATTCAAAGACCTGCAGTATAACATAGCATGCATTTCATCTTCGAGGCCAGCATCACACAGAGGACATTTCAAATCATTTTGATGAATGGGAGCGTATCTCTTTTATGAGTACGTAATTCAGAGGCACCTATTGTAAACCTAATCAAAACATCTCTGATGTGTTCATTTTTAACAACTGTGAAATAAGATTCCAGCGACAGAGAAGATTTAAAAGAACGGTAAACACTAAATCTGCTGCTTTTTTTTAATGTGTTCTTGCCAGTTTTGACCATGACAGTCAACCAGTCTTTGCTTGAATGAGCTCAGAATCCGCGCATGTTGTCTACGCCTTGATGCTCCCAAACAAAACCGAATCCAAATTTGAACAAAGTATCCCGAACCCGTGACGCCCAGCATACTTTACCTAGATCACACAATATCAAAAGCATTCTCATATGATTTACGCGGAAGTCTTGATCGATCCATTCTTGTAAGTCTTAGCCAATACTTAATGCATGATAAGTAAGAAAATATGTATAAAGGATAACGTCCAGTCTCGCCGTATACCATGTCATTTGGTGTCCTTGGGCTAACATTCACAGCTTATTTCAAAGCAAGCATGTGCACTTTTTTCTATTGTAAAAGATCCAGTCAGTCCCCAAATTTCAGAGCCATATAGAAGGATAGGTTTTATTTGAGCATCAAATAACTTTAGAAAAATCTTGACTGAAAAGTCACCCATCTTCCATAAAGTTTGGAACATATCAATAACACCTTTCTTGGCTTTAGTCGCCATGTCTTCCAGAGCCCTAGAGAACGATAATCTGGTACTAAAAAAACAACCCTAGGTATTTGTAAGAATTTACCACTTCCATTTGAAGGCCGTTATATGTCCATGCCTCACGTCGAGAAATAGAGCCACCATTCCTGAAAATGATTATTTTTGATTTGTCAAGATTGACATGCAAATCTAATTCAGATGCCTTAATTGCAAGGAACATTGAGCTGGTTCTGAAGTCCAGCAACTGTGTCTGATAAAAGCACAATGTCGTCCGCAAAAAGTAAAATAAACAGCTCAATCATGTCAGGGTTCAGTTGAATGCCGTGTCGTCCATTTTCAGTTATTCCTGTGGCCAGTTCGTTAACGAACAGAGAAAAAACTAGCGGACTGGTAACCTCGCCTTGTCTTTAAGCCTTTGTAGCAAGTGAAATGCTTCCGTCATCTTGATCCCACAGCGTACTCGAGCTTTTACACTTTTATACATGCTTTGGATTGTCAATAACATTTCCCCTTAATTCAGATTTACGCAATATAGGCCGAAGTTTTCCGTGTGAAATTAAATCGAAAGCCTTACGGAAGTCAATGAAAGCAACAAATAATTTTCCTGTTTCTAAGTAGATATTTTTGAACAATCGAAAAAAAAGAGTAAAAATGTGATCGATGGTTGAATGATCTTCCGAAAACCAGCTTGAATTTCTCCTAGCAGACCTTTAGATTCAACCCATTTGGACAGTCTCTTATTGATTATGTAACTGTACAATTTACCACTTAAATTCAAAAGTGAGATACCTCTAGTAGCTGTCCGGGTTTGTGCAGATTACCCTTCTTATGCACAGGTTGTATGATAGCCTCGGTCCAGGCTGCTGGGTACTGACCTGATGAAAAAACAGCATTAAAAAGTCGCAGAAAAAGGAACAAACTATATCCCTCAAAGATTTGAGTAATTCAGGCAAAATGCCGTCTGACCCTGCGGCTTTGTTATTTTTTTTTTAGTGATTAATTGATTGAGTCTACTACTTCTTCTTCAGTAATATCATCATTCAATGGTCGAAAACCTGAACTATCATTTTCTTCTTCAAAGTCCGGTTCAAAAATCGGAGAATCGTCATCCTTAGAAACATTCGCATCTGTACTTCAAAGACCCTCTTGAAGTGTTGCAACCACTCTACATCCGTAATATTATCAAACTTTCTACTTTTCGTTGAAAAATGTTTTACTTTTTTTTCCAAACTGTCTGGAGTCGTTTACATTCTGTTCAAGTTCTGCTCGCTGTACATTTGGTTTTGTATGTTTTTTTTTTTATAATCCATATAACTTTTATATGACCTTCTCTTTCTCAAAGTATTCGTGTCCATCCTCTGTGGGTTTTCTTTTGTAAAACGTTTGAAATCGCGTAGTGCTTTTCTGGGTATTCTTTCGACTTTCATAGCACTCCGAGTCAAACCACACATTACCTTTGAATGGTCCTACCACCACACCCCTGTTTTACAGACATGCAAGAGGCGGCAGATTTTAGGGTGGCAAGAAAACAAAACCAAATGCACTGTCCATGTCAACTTCCATTAAGTGTTTCGCTTGCTCAAGCGAGGTTATCCTTCAGACCAAACTCGTTGAAAATAGGCGAGTCATAATTCAGCATCATCCCGAGAGTGAGAGAGAGGGATGGTAATTAGACAGCGCAAACAATGAGGCGACAGACAGCCAGACAGAAGAGAGAGAGAGGAGAGAGAGAGGAGAATGAGAGAGGACGACTCGGAGAGAGAGGGGGGAGGGGGAGTAAAGGAGAGGGAGAGAGGGGAGAGCAGGGGACGAGAGGAGAACGCTGGACACCTGAGGGAGGAAGAGAGAGGATGAGGAGCGAGGGAGGCGGAGGAGCGAGGAGGAGGGGGGGGGAGGGGGGGGGGAGGAGGAGGAGAGAGAGATGAGAGAGGGGAGAGGAGCGAGGAGCGAGAGGGAGTGCAGAGGAGAGAGGGAGATGGAGGGAGAGGGGATGGATGGAGAGGAGAGACGGGAGGAAGAGAGAGAGAGAGAAGGGAGGGGGGGGAGGGGAGGATTGAGAGTGATAATTAGACAGCACAACCAGCAGCAAACAGAGGGAGACAGGACAGACAGACAGACAGACAGGCAGACAGACAGAGAGAGGAGAGCGAGAGAGAGATCGGAGAGAGAGAGAGAGAGAGGAGAAGAGAGACAGAGGATAGAGGGAGAACAGCAAACACGGAGGGAGAAGACAGGACAGAGCGGGAGCATTAGACAGCAGCAAACAAGAGGGAGAGAGACAAAGAAGTAAGGGAAAGGACAGAGGGCAAGAGAGAGTGTGGAGGGGATGTCGGCTGAGAAACAAACAGGACAGGAATGACAGACCAACGCGAGACAGCGAGAGAGCGGAGAGGAGGGGAGAGAGAGAGAGAGAGCACTCGGACTATCATGATTCAGAAACTCTGTTGAATGGACAGATCGTTAAATGCAACACGGGGATTGCTTCCTGTTTTGTTGTGGGGTGTTGGTGTTGTTGTTGTGTTGTTTTTTTCTGTTGGTTGTGGTTGTTGGTTTTTGTCTACTTCGCCTTGGGATGTCTACACAGGACAGACGAAACGCGGCAAAGCCTACCCCGACCTAACAATACCAGTACACTCAATGTGTCCTTTCCCCAGACACCAGCACCATCAATCATAGGGAGCTATTGGAATCGCCATGAGGAAACCTATAGATGAGACACTGCAGAATCACTTCGGGAATACCCCTTCAGCTCCCCAAACACACAGGGAACACACATGGATCTCTCTCAACTTGCCCCAGTCACTTACCGTAACTGCGGAGCGTTAGCAAGACCTTCCCTCCCCCGTCATTGGGAAAGGCTTGTCCAACAACAACGCCCACAAGGGTAAGTCCACAAAGTACGTCCACAAATTTTCCGGAAAGAGAGGATTTCGGTATCCCCATGACCTATACAAAGGTAGGGTTAAGGAAGGACAAAAAAAAAAATCCAAACTGAGTTGCAGAGAATTGGTGGGGAAGGATCAGACAGTGTTGTGACGTCACCAGATCCTTATTACAGTCACAGAACGTACTATTCTCTGTTGTTGTTTTGGAAAAATACAGTGGCTGAAAACGAATCGCACAAAAAGGCCAACAAGATGCAAAGCATCTAAAAATACTCCCAGTTTATTCTTGAATACGCGTTGAGATATCCTTAAAGAGAAAAAAAAACCGTTTTGGGAGTTACAGGCCGATTACCATGACTATTCTGATAAAACATCGGCGATCATCCGTGACCAGAATGAAATACCTACAAATTTTCAGGAAGACGGCACGTGTTTTCTGAGATATTCAATTTAAAAGAACAAAACACCGTGTAGGGGCCATGTATCGCGTACTAACGGCTCTATAGACGGGAAACTACAAATCGGCATCATCGGGAAAAACCCATAATGAAAATATCTACAAAATTGAGAAAGATAAGCCAGTAGTTGTCTTGCGCACAAACACAACCACACAACACACCACACACCAACACTAAATCACGCACACGCACAAAAAACACCACACACCACCAATATAAAAGAGCATTTCTTCGTTCCTTCTAAATTTCTCACTGTCTATAAGCTGGGAGTAAAAAATGGAGCTGATGAGCTGCCCAGCCTGAAGGCAAAACCAGTGCAGGAGCTGCCAAGCGAAGCCCCAAACCACAGTGATGAGCTGCCCAGCGGAAGGCCAAAACAGTGCTGAGCTGCAAAGAGAAGGCCACCAAAACAAAAACAGTGATGAGTGCCCAGCGAAGGCCAAAACAAGGGAGCTGCCCAGCGAAGGCCCAAAAACACAGTGCTGAGGCCCAGCGAAGGCCAAATATCCCAGTGCTGAGCTGACAGCGAATGGCCCACAACAACAATCATGCTGAGCTTCCAGCGGAATGCCAAAAACAAAAAACCAGGCTGAGGGGGCCAGCGAATGCCAAAACAATACACCGGTGGGACACCCGCGCGGTTTCGAATATGATTTTCTTCCTAAGGCAGGCAAACAAAATTCAAACAATGGCAACAAATGAATGACAAACATTCTCTGCCTCTTCGATCTTTGTGCGTATCTGTGGCGTGGGTGGAAATGAAGCACGATGAATGAAACAGTGG
>JADBJO010011723.1:60000-62728 GCA_016801955.1 Conus betulinus | reverse complement strand
GTGGTGTGTGTGAGGATGAGATGTTGTGATTCTGTAGGTCTGTTTCTTGTCCGTGTCTGGGTCAGCCTGTGTCTGTATCTGACTGCGTGCCCGTGTGTTCCTTGTTGCGCGCACGCGCGTTATGTGTGCGTGTGTTGTTCTTGCGGGGAGGGGGTGTGGGAGTGGTGTCTGTGTCTGTCTGTCTGTCCGTCCGTACGTCGCTGTCTGTCTGTCTCCCCTCTCTCTATCTCTCTCTCTCTCTCCTCTTCTCTCTCCTCTCTCGCTCATACACAACACCCACCCCCGCATGTGCATGTACACACAAGACACAAACACACACACACACAAACCACCACCACACACACACAACCCCCCCCCCCATACACACACATATATATATATATATATGGGGGGGGGGGGGGGAGCGGTGCGTACGTGCGCGCGCGCGCGCGCGCGCAGTGTGGTGTGTGTGTGTGTGTGCTTGTGGTGTGTGTGTGTATGTGTGTGTGGTGTGTTGTGGTGTGTGTGTGTGGTGTAGTGTGGTGTGAGTCGAGAAGGGACGAGGGCAAAGAGAGAGACGAGAGAGAGAACAGGAGAGATGAGTGTT
This sequence comes from Conus betulinus, assembly GCA_016801955.1. Classification (NCBI taxonomy): domain Eukaryota; kingdom Metazoa; phylum Mollusca; class Gastropoda; order Neogastropoda; family Conidae; genus Conus; species Conus betulinus. The sequence goes on along the minus strand of JADBJO010011723.1, from coordinate 62,142 downwards.
AGAGACAGAGAGGCGGGTGGGAGTTGAGGGGTGGGGGTGGGGTGCGGACAGGAGGGACGGGAGGGAGGAGGGGAGGGAGGAAGGGACCAGATGAATCAGAATCTAGAAGGGACGCTTGCAGTGCGAACTGTATCATAAGGCAATACATAGTACAACAAAGTCACTCTTTCAAACGGTTACTTAAAGACAGTAACGCGTTCACAACAACTACCAGTTTATTTCCGTCCAGGCTTGACAAGTCCAACCACAGGACAAAGGTTCATGGTGACAACAACCTCCCCTACGCCTGTTCTTGACCTGCGTGCGAGGATGTGCCCGTAAAATGTGATGAATGAAGAATCAAAGTCATTTCACTCCCTAGGACACAGAGCTCGCTTTGATGCTTCTTTCTACCTGTTGACTGGTGTACTGCTAGCGACGGCACAGCATGTAGACTGGGCCCTGCCCTGGCGCTTCCAGACGACCAACTATTCTGATATCCTTAAATTGATTCGAACTTGGAACTGGCGTTTGAGAAAGACTAGATTTTTTTTTTTTTTTTTTTTTTTTTTCCCCCCGTAAACTACTTCGACATTTTCCTCTTCTTGACTATCTCCTGCCTCCGCCAGAGCCAAAAATTCCTGTAGGTTCTTACCAACACAGGTGACAGATCATCTGGCGGCTTCTTCGCTGCTTTCTCTATGAACTTCATGTCGCTCCTCTTCCCCATCGGATTCCCTGTGTTGTTCGTCCCCTTTACTTCTTCTCTCTTCAACTGGTTGTCTTCCACATTTTCAAGTGGGGGAAAAATGATAGTATGCTGCCTTATATGTATAATTATATAACTGAATATCAGCTACACGCACGGAGTTCCCTTGCATTTAATAGTGACTCAGTTGTTCCCTCTGTACAAAACTAACAAAATGAACACCTGAGAGAGAGAGAGAAAGAGAGAGAGGAGAGAGAGAAGGAGAGAGGAGGGAGAGATGAGAGAGGAGAGAGCAGAGATGACAGAGGAGAAGAGAAGAGAGAGGAGAGAGAGGAGAGAGAGAGAGAGAGAAAGAGAGAGAGAGGAGAGAGAGAGAGAGATATATTAATGCTGAACATTAAGTAGTGGGGGAAAACAAGTGCAGGTTACAATTCTTCCATCATTATAATAATGACTTGGCAAAGATTTGAAATTGAGAGGGAAAAAAAAAAATTGAAGATGAAGTAAATTGGAAAAAATGTATATCATGAATATTAAAAACCTTCACTAGCTCTTTTTGCATGTCACAAAGTCATCACTGAGGTAAAAGAGAGGGTGTTTGACGTGACATTCCCTTGTTCGTGATTCGATCGAAACTATCATTGCAAAGTGAAACGACTGCAGGCGGAAATCTAGACAAATCTTAAATAAATGTCAGCGAACCCCCAGAGAAACGAGGACAAACGAGTCACAAGACAAAAACACAACGCGTTTCGACCTCTTAGGTCTTCCTCAGGTGAAACAAACACGAATAAAATAACGAAAATGCACTTAGCTTGTTTGATCGCTTCAGATTGCTTCTGAGTTCAGCGCCAAGGAAGAAGGGCGTTGAACTATCATTGTTTTCTGTTTGGCATGGGGCCCTTCGGTCAATTCACTAAGGAAAAAAACAAAGTGTAATCAGAGCATGGTCATCATTCACAAAGGACATGATCACAAGCAGCAGCAGGCGTTGTCACGCCCCATTAGGATGCATCATTCCACTTGAATCCTTCAATTTGCACGAAGTAGCTAATTACTCTCGGAGCTTCTGAAATCTGTACCGGCTCTGTCTGGTTAACAGTCTTGCTCCTACCCATCTAATGTCCCGTTCCAACCTGCCTTACCTGCACCAAACATATATAAACAACTCTAAACAAACATTCTAAACGGATGTAACAACTCGAGACAAACGACTCAAGTCAGGTATAAAAACCTATGGACAAACGATTCTAGATAATTATGTTTATCAGCTACAGACAAACGATTCTAGACAGAAACAAACGAATCTAGTCCGGTGTAAACAACCCTAAATAAAACGATTCTAGACCGTTCAACAAGCTGTAGACAAGTGTGACATTTTCTAGACAGGCCAATCTAGACCGGTTTTACAACTTTAGACAAAGATTCTATACTGGCTGAACAACTATAGACAA
>JADBJO010011723.1:52500-55000 GCA_016801955.1 Conus betulinus | reverse complement strand
GGGGGGGGGGGGGGATGGACATAGAGTGAAAGATAGAAAGGGGGGGTAGAGTATATATATATATATATATATATATATATATATATATATATATATATATATATATATATCTATATATATCTTCTTCCTTCTTCTTCTTCCTAAAAGACTGGTTCACTAAAAAAAAAAACGAGTAGGTCACCAGCGCGCATATTAAAAAGTGAAATAAAATAAAATAAAGTGCGACTCAGCCTGTTGGCCCCTGGAGCGAAATTTGGCAACAGGGGGTCGCACACGATATTCAAAAAGTCAAAAGCAATGGCCAGGTAACCATAAAATATCTGGGGAAGTTAAAATAGAAAAATCAGTCAATATGCAGATCTCAAGACTGTCGTATCAACTTGATTCTAAATGAGACTGCATTTGTGGCAATCTTGATGGCACACGGCAGTGAGGTGATATATATATATATATATATATATATATATATATATATATATATATATATATATATATATATATATATATATATAAATTCCAAGGAATAGTACCGAGCACCATTCCAGCAACTTACAGAGCAGCTTGGTGCTGCAATGACTGCAAGAAAATATTCAATTATAAACAAAGCTTGCTCTTATGTCTTATACTGTTAGTTACGCAGAATTAGCTATCACTGCAGATATGAATGCTTATCTCCCCGTATTTCTGCAATCTAAAAACATAAGAGCAAGCTTTGTTTATAATTGAATATTTCTTGTAGTCATTGCAACACCAAGCTGCTCTGTAAGTTGTTGGAATGGTGCTCGGTACTTATTCTTGGAATTTATTAGTTTATTGTAATTCAGTCCCTTGCGGATTCATTCCAAGAATTGGCCCTCAGCACTTGTGTCTAAAGTGGTTATCTTTTTTATATGTTCTACTTTTCACAAGAAAATGTAGCTTGTTTTGCTCTTTCATGATTTTCTTTTGCTTCTTAGGTGGCACCTTTGCTTGGTTTTTTGAAAACTCCACAAACATACTACGGTATTGCACACCAGCCTTTTTCTGAGATAGCCTTCTTCTTAAAATTAAAAAAAAGGTAGCTGAGACAAGTAAGTACTTTCCGCGGTCACTGAGAAAATGTAATCAGGTTTCAATGTAATCAGGTTTCAACAGACCGATATTGTAATCAAGTTTCAATGTAATCAGGTTTGAACAGACCGATATTCTAAAAGGAATGTAATCAGGTTTCAACATAACGATATTCTAAAAAGAATTACGTCAGGTTTCAACATACCGATATTCGAAAAGGAGGTTACAACATACCGATATTCGAAAAGGAGTTACATGTTAGTAAAATTCCTTTCCATCGAACATTGTCTTCTTTCTTGGAGACTATAAGGTTGTTAAAGATTCATTTATTATTCCCCATTCAAACACATATTGTAAGTGGGCAAAATTGTCTGCCACTGAAAATGCGAATACTTATCTCCCCTTATTGTTCAACCTAAGACACAAGAAACATGCTTGTTTTTATGTCTGTGTGTTTAAATTAGTAGGGTCTTTTCGAATTATATAATAACGTGGGACTGACACACCTTTATCACTAATGTAGGTCACTAGTCTTGAATCGGAGAGACCCATAACGTAGAATGGCTCTTGATGGATCAATATTAAGGTCCAGATATCACAAATCGTCTGGACTGCACTGTTGATCTTCGAATGACAGAAACTCAGTCCATGTCTTGATGGCCACGAGTTCTGGTTTGTGGTCATTTATGTTGTGTGTTTGCGAATAGCAGGGGGAAAAGGCTGGCAGATTTAATACACCAGAAGTGGTCGGGAACTTATGAGGTGACTGAGAATGCACAATGAATTTTCACACAACTAATTGCTGCTAGCTTGAGAAGGGCAAAGCACTGCAGAAACTAATCGGCACGACTCCTGAACGCTGCATGCACAGTCACCAACTCGTATGAATCTGATCACGTTCACACGTGCAAATCACATTCAAGGTTTTTTCGTAGGTCCATGTCTGTTACAAAAAAGGTGGTGGAGGCACCAAGGTGTTTTATTTGTGGAGCGCTCTCAGATTAGTCACATCCGCTGAACGGATGTCCGAGAACCACGAAGTTAGTCTGGCATTCAGCAAAGGCACAAATGGTTCAAGGGCCCACTGTCAGTTCAGTCATTTCTGAAACATGGGTCGAAAGGTCTATAACGACACGAGCGGCTTCAATAAGTAAACACAAAAGTGTTCCAGCACAGTCACTATAGTGAGTACTGTCAACAACAGTTGCTGATGTGAAGAGATGATTCTTAACGCTGATAGCATAATGACACGCACAAGTGGTATCTGAGGATTAGTGTTCTCCGTCTGGCTAAGGAAGAATGAAAGTGACACACACACACACACACACACACACACACACACACACACACAGAGAGGGAGGGAGGGAGGGAGAATGGTTCAATGCGTCAGGTTTTCCGCCCACTGACACATCGGGAGAGAAGGTGACGGTAAGGGGGGCTGGGTGAGACA